>BMAO01032323.1:0-59194 GCA_019973975.1 Trichonephila clavata | reverse complement strand
TTTTTAACAAAATAGCATACTAAAACATTATAAATGCTCTTTTAGGACTCAATATCAATAAATATTACAATTTAACTATCAATATTTATAAATAATTACCTAATTTTACAAAAATCACAATTATAAGTGAAATTTTAGCAATATTTTTGAAAAACTTCAAAGCAGTTAGAGAAAAAAGTAATAAATATATATTAGTAAAAGTATTACGAAAACAAACAATGCATTTATCTAGAAAATGTACTAAAATTTTAATTTTTTATTAAAATTTGAAAATTTTAGAGCTGATTGAGTAAACATTATAAGAATATTACATTTTTTTATGAGACCATTATTTAAATAACAAGCCATAACTCAAAAAGTATTCATGCAATAAGAAATATTTTAGTACATTCTCTAGAAAATAACGTAAATATCAGGTTTAAAAAGTTTTATAGAAATACATTCGTAATATTTTGAGTTATCAGACTCTCCATGATAGATTTTGAGCAATTTAAATACCCACTTCTGGTAGATCAAAAACCCACTTCCGGTTTTTCTAACTTTATAAAATTGATTGTAACTTGGCCTCTAGGTAGTGTAGAAACAAAATAAAGTATATTTCGTAAAGTCAAAAGATATCTCTATTCAATAAAATAAAAAACAAAAATATCTTCCTTGACTGAATTTGGTCATTTTCAACGTGTTCGGATACCTTAAATAGATCACCCAAATTTTTCCATTTTCTGCATTCAGATCAGAATGCTACGGAACTGTGTTAATAACCCTGACAACTTTTGTTACGTTTATGGGGAAATTACTTTTGCAACCCAGAAGCGAACCATCAGCCCAGTTGTAAGGATTGTTTACATCATTTACTTCGGAGTGAAAGTAGGAAAACAGGATAAGCCATGAGCCCCACACGTGTGCTGTTGTAACTCTTGCCTAGTGAGACTGCGAGAGTGGCTGGGTGGAAAAAAACGTACAATGCAGTTTGATGTACCCATGGTTTGGCGTGACCATACTAACCATGTCAACAATTATTTTTTCTGTATGTCGCCCCCATAAGCATAGGTTGGTCAAGAAAGAAGAAAGACCGTTTGCAGTATCCATGCATTCCCTCATCATTCAGTCGGCTCCTCACTCAGCTGATACCCCAATTCTTGATTTACCTAAAAAGTATGAGATTGTAAAGGATTATGTTGAAGAAGAATACATTAGACCTGGGACATCCCATGACCCTGATTTCGCGATGCAGAAGATTTAAACGAACCCCACAGACTAAATAAAACAGAATTGAGGGACCTCGTAAAAAATCTTGACTTGCCAAAGTAGAAAGAAGAGCTTTTTTGGCATCTAGACTATGACAATCTACTACTACTCCTACCAGGTGTCAAGATTACAGAGTACATGACTCGTGAAGATTTCTTTGAGAAGAAAGAACATCTGATTTCATGTATTGATGTCAATGACCTGGTGAATTTCATGAACATCAGTTACGACCTAAGCCACTGGAGATCGTTTATGGACTCTTCCAAGCTTAGTTTGAAAGCAGTATTACTTCTAGAGTTAATACAACACAAGTATCACAAGTGGTAGATCTGTGGTGACTTGAAAGTCATTGCTTTACTCAAGAGATTGCAGTTATGCTATATCAAGTACTGCTGCTTTCAGTGTTTTGGGGACAGTAGAGATCAAAAAACGCACTACATACAAGACAAATGACCCTCTAGAATTCTTAAATCCGGTGAGAGAGATGTCCCAAATGACATTCTGCTTCGATCCCTGCACATTAAGCTGGTATTCACAAAGAACTTTGTGAAATCCATGAAAAGGGAGGAGAGACTTCCTAATACCTTAGATCGAAATTCCACGATTGAGTGGTGCAAAGATTAAAGAGGGAATCTTCACGGGCCCTCAAATACGCAAAATCCCGAAGGACCCCGCTTTGGATCAAATTCCTGAAGGAAAACAGAAAACAGAATGCGAAGCCTTTATAATGTGGTATGAGGCAAAAAAGATGAGAACTGGCAACAGTTGGTGAAAAATTCCTTAAAAATTTTCATGACCCAGGATGTAAGGTTTCTAAAGATCTATTTCTTACATTTCCATCTTGACTTTCCAAAAAAAACTATGGAACTGTAAGCAATGTGAACACGGTGAAAGGTTCCATCAAGATATCGCAGCAATTAAACGTATATATCAGGGTCGTCGGGTTGAGTCAATGCTCGCAGACTACTGCTGGACTGTTATATAGGATACTATAGCCTCGACATACAAGAGGCAATTCAAAAGGAAATGTTCACAGGAAATAAACTAAAAAATACTACTGATTTCTGATATGAACACTGTTTCTTGAAGCATGATTTGTTGTATACTATTTATTAGTTAGTAATGTTTTGTTCTTCAAATTTACCAATAAACTAATGGATGGGCTGTAGTATATCTTAAAAACAAGAGCTAATAAATAAATTTTATTTACATTTTCATTTTTTCAACCCAAAATTAATAAAAATAGACTATTTAAAACTAGGAAACAGACAAAAAGTTGTTTTTTGTTCCTAGTGATATAAATAATACTTATTCTAGTGCAGAGTTTAGCCGCATTGAACCCTAATAAAATATAAATGTTACATATATGTAGTTATAAATGAAATCTCCACGCAGCTTCTTGAAAGGCTGTTTAGTATATTCTAATATATTTACTCAGAGCACTCCTTTCCCTTTTCCTAAGTCAATATTTCTCCTAGATATTTCATAACTTCATTCTTCACATCCACTTATTCCTCTTCTAGCATCTACTGGCACTTCGTCGGATAATCCAGGTATATCTATTTTCACTTCAAATCTGTGTAAACAATAACGCTTATTTGAATATAAAGTAGACTCACAAAAAACTCGGATTAATGGGGGCTGAAGTGTGGTCGAGTTTGTGAGAATACAGGATTATCTATAATGTTAAAAAAGAATAAGAACAAACGTTTCCCCAAAAAATATTATACTGCGCTTGTATGTATTGCTTGCTTGAGAATACAACAGAAATTAAACTGCCTAAATACCCTAAACTAAGGAAAAGAACGTACTTTATGAAAGGCATAGAACATATACTTCATTAAAATAAAAAATAATGAATACTTATGATACATTAATATACTTAATCACACCTCAGAAAAATACTGTATGAAAACATACAACTGTCTATGGTAGAAATTAAGTAGCCGATTTTTTTAAAAACTGGCTGCTTTTTTAAGAAAATGCATAATATTTGTTGTCTTCTGTACTGCACTCGGCGTTTTGCTGCTTCATCACGAAGACCACAAAAGAACAGTAAGTTCAATAACGATGCACCTTGTTCAAAATACTGAAGAGTCGTTTTAACAGCTTTTAACCACTCAGTATGTGATATTTCAGAAATTTCAACGGTGTCCTCAATGTTAACGTCTTCATCATTTTCCAGAATTTTTTCACTAACTCTGACAGTATCAATAATAGTGAGGACTTTAAGACCTTCAAGGATGTGAGACCGAGTTATCCGAATTATCTGGTTATCTAGTACCGAGTTTTCGGGACACTATTGCATCACGATTCTTTCACAAACTGAGGCTCTCAAATCAAGCAACGATATGAAGAAATTTCAGTGATTAGTTGAAGATAATAAACCCATGATAACATGCTAAAAGGAAAGTCCTCAATTAGCTTCTACCGCAAAAGTAAACCAAACGCACTTCTCCTTTTTTTGGAATATTCAAATAAAATTTTCATTTGGACAGAAAGTATTATATTATAAAGCGTTTGTGCCTTCAATTTATTCATCTGAAAAAGAACTTTAATCTAAAAGTCGTATAATATTAAGAAACTTAATTTCATTGATATTTGAAGAAACAATAATTTATACAAATACAGTAAGTCTTCCTAAATTAAAATTTTATTTACAGTTATATACAAATATATTTCAGCTGAAATCTCTCTATAACATTTATTCAATGTGCGGAAGTTTATTTCATGCGTATTTGTGTTACCCTTTTTTTTTCTTAAAACCAACTGGGATTCTTTGAAATTTAATAATATCTGGATTTCAAGGAAAATACAACTTTTTGAATAAGTGCTTTTTACCAAACTATTTTGAGCATGGCATGTTTGAAAATAATGTTTTATTTAAATTGGATATCTTTTGCATACATCTATGCACATGTAAACCTTATAAACATCTGCACAATGCATTTTTCTAGCATTTCTCAGAGATTATCTAGTAAATAACTCACATTTACGATCAGTTCCTTCAAAATTTTTACTGTACAAAGGGAATTTAAACGGAAAATCTAAATTAAACTCTATTAAAAAAACCTCAAAAACTTGCTATTATCTAATTATACTCTGAAAAAGTAACTTATCAAACAAAAGTTTGAAATGCAAGAATTTTAGTCATTTAAAAATAAATCCTCAATTTTTTTTCTTAAAAAATCATTAAATCTAATAGTTAAATTTAAATTAAACGTATGTTAAGTTCTTTAAAAAATTCAAATTTATACTAAGTAAAATTTTTATTTTAATTTCAATTGTTTTCGACTTACTTTCAGGAATTATTGAACAACGCAATATCAAACAGAACCGAGCATTACAAGTAAACTAATTTGATTGTTTGAAGAAGAAACTCTTAGATTGAGATACCTGTTACGTTGTATTAAATCTTTCTCACTGCGTTACCAGTGCTTGCTTTCAAATGCAAATAGTTAGAAAGCCTTCTGCCTAAATTTGAAAACCTTGTTTGAGATTTACTTAGGTTCTTATCTATCATTAAGACAAATTTGAATATTTCTAGAAGATTTACTAACTCCAAACCTAATCTTCAAAGGAAGTTAATGAAATTTACGTAATATAGTTAAATTAGTACAGTAACAGATGTGTTGATTCGATTTAATGATAGAACTGAAGATTTTAATTGCAGAATTCAATAAGATTACAGAGCTAAACCATTATAATAGCTAAACATTAATTTCAGCATTAGTTTCCGACTAACGTTTTAACCAGTTAGCCGTGGTACACAAGCGATGACGAAGATACTTATTAATCAAAGAGTAAGTGTCGAAGTATTAAAATATTGAATCAAAACGATTGGTTTATTTTATAAAGATTTTAATAGATTGGTTTATTTTTTAATTCATTTTCTTTCATTTAATAGTGTTGTCAAAATTATTGTAACTTGCATTTTGAAAATAAAAAATGTATACCTAGTTATTCTTATTTCGTGGAATATTTACATATTTTTTTTTATTTCAAGAGTCCTCGGTACGATGGTAAAATATGGTACGTTCATCTAAAGCAAATATTTAATTAGGGATTCATGATTGTGTGTGTGTGTGTGTGTGTGTGTGTGTGTGTGTGTGTGTGTGTGTGTGTGTGTGTGTGTGTGTGTGTGTGTGTGTGTGTGTGTGTGTGTGTGTGTGTGTGTGTGTGTGTGTGTGTGTGTGTGTGTGTGTGTGTGTGTGTGTGTGTGTGTGTGTGTGTGTGTGTGTGTGTGTGTGTGTGTGTGTGTGTGTGTGTTCTAATATATACTTGTGCTACTTTATTTTTAATTTAGAATTATTTTTTAATAAAAAGAATCGTAAACCAAACGATCAGGTTAATATGAATTTTCGAAATTTTTGATAATGAAGTCAAATTGAATTATTTTATTCATTTATATAAGTAGTTTATTTTTAAGGTATAAAACCTGAATATATTGCGTAAAAAAACGAATTTTTTATAAAGACTTCCCTTTTGTTACTTTGATGGAAAAATATTCACCAACAACTAGGAATTAAAAAATACATTTTTAGAGTTTAAAAATATTGCGTTATTTTATCGAGAGTTCTATTCTGTAGCACGAATATTGTTTTATAAATGCAACTTTAAGTCCCTCAAACATTCCTCCTCTTTTTATAGATTCTCGATTTTGTCCAAGGAAAATTGTAGTTTTCCGTGAGGGTTTTTTTCCACTTATACTCAACACTTAAAGTGCACTTAAAGAAATTCAAGATATAGAATCATTTCTTTCCTTTCCATGTTGGTGGTTGCGTACAATATATACTGTAAGCCTTAGTGATAAAAAAAAAAGATCTTGGTTTAACATTAAGGAATCCCAAGAGGAGAATCATTCACCGTTTATTTTTAAATAATATGTCATCAAAATTTGAAAATCTGATTTTTATTAACTTAAGTGTAAAACGTAGCTTATAATGTTATCAAATAAAATCTCAAATCCTACTACATAATAGTAGCACGCAAATGATAAATCCTATTTTTCTTCTTAACTTCAGTTTCAATGTAAAAGGTTTCGTGATTAGTTTTACTTATGTAAGTACGGGATTAATGCTACATACTTTTTGCGTCTGAAAATTTCGATCTAGTCTCTACTTATTTAAGAGAGAGAGAGAGAGAGAATTAACTTTGCACTAAACTAATTAATAACTTCAAGTAAATGCTAAAGCTTATAGCTAAATGTTAATCCTGGCAAATAAGACATATTTTGAAAGATTTAATGGGGTGTCATAAATAACAACAGTTTGAATACTTCTTCCTGGTTCTCTCCATATGAAATAACGGTGAGAACCAGGGACTCGCGCTACCTGTACTTCATGCCCAAGAAATCGAACAGTACGATAGAGGAGGCCTTATGGTCTGGGCAGGATCGCATTGGATGTCCGCAACAGATTTGTGTCTTTGAAAGAGGCACTGTGACTGCGGTGAGGTTTTGAAGAATCATGTTCGCCTTTTCAACGGTGGCTCTGATTTTATTTTAATAAATGACAACGCTAGGCCCATTTTGCTCATCTGGTTAATGAATTTCTGAAAAGTGAGGATATTTGCTGAATGGACTGTTGTCGGGGATAGAACCCGTGATCTATGGTTCCGAAGCCAAGTGACCTGACCACTAGACAAAAGTGATCACCTCTGTCCGGAGGCTGTTACTGGCTTATATAGGAACCGCTAAATAACGAATTCAAAAAAAAATTTAAAAATTTTAATGGCAAATAATTTTAAAAATTCAAAATATGCATGTTAGTAATTGTAGCTCTTGGCAAATCATGCTAATTAAGGACAGATTAAAAAGAGTTTAACAATAAGTTTCAAGATTAATTATTCAAAAACAATTTTAACAATATGAGAAGAAGAAAAATTTAATTTTGAATGCAGAAGATTTTCTTTAAAAAATTAAATATATTTAAAAATATTGTATGTTGAAGATAGGGTCAAATATCTTGATAGTTATAAAAAGATTAAAAGAGACAAATTTGCGTAACAAAGGCAAATGTATGGAATTTATTTTAATACAAGCGAAGTATTTTTAATATTAATTTGCTTTCTAACAAAAAGTGAAATTTGAATAGATAAAAATACCTTCAATATATGGTGGTTCATTAAAATAAATCCATTTTATTCGGATAGTTTTGAGTTAATGAGAAAGTTTTGGGAGAAACAGAATAAACTTCCACAATTTTATATTGGTAACAAAAAAATCCGTATGAATAGTCTCTCTCAACTGATTATTATTTTTAAAAAACAATAGCATGCTCTTGATATCAAATTGAAAAGAAAAAAAAGATATCTTTTTTCTTGATATGATTCGTATTGTATTGTAAAAATATTTTTATTGCAAAGATTATTATAGTTAACTTCAATATCTTCTAAATAAATGATTGATTTCTATACGATACAAATTTCATAATGAAAATAAAATCTGAATTATAATTTTCATTAAATATGTACGGGATATGAAATACGTAAAACGTTTTTGGAGAACTTATGTTAAAAATGTTTCTATATTAAATTAAATTCATGGACACCTTTACATTAAAATATCAAAAATATATGTTTCCAATAACAATAGAAATTTAGAAACTGCTATTAAATATCATGCAACATCTGATCTTGTAACAATAAAGTTCTATTATGGAACAAAATCTAAAATCTTAAAATTAGTTATACACTTCTAACTTTAAATATTTTGCTCTTCTTAAAATTTTATGCAACATTATTCTGGTAAAAATTTTAAAAGCACAAAGTATTCTTATATGTAAACTTTTCCAAAGTAAAATAGGCACATAATTTATTAAGCATAAATTCTTTACTCTTCATAACAAACAAAATATTTCAGACATTTTCGAATTAAGAAAATTAATTCAATGAGCATTACATTTATTATTGCAAGAGATTCTCCAAAAATATGTTCAGAAAAGACATTGTACTTCAATATTAAACAATAAAACTTCTAACATTTAAAATTATTCATATTATTATTTGAAAATATACACATATAAAATTAATGGATCAATAGTGATGTAACATTGTTCAATAAAATGTAAATTTATTTAAGATGTTGACTTTAAAAAGATAAAGAAACGCAATTTGCAATCTGAAATATTTACAGCTCAAATTTTCCTTCAAATGTGTACATAAAATTTATATAAAGATGTTACAATCATGCTTAAATTTAATGAAAATATTTGTAAAAGATTGCTTAAAAGCATGAGGGTATTATAGTGTATAAATTTAATACTAATTCCATACACTCTTTTTTATGTACGCTTATCTTTATACACACACACAATACTTAATATATTTTTTCAATCTCTGAGAAAAAATAACGTACCTTAACGAAAAAGTGTATGGCTTATTTACATGAACAATATTTGGAATGTTTATTTTGAATATAAAAAATATTTTTCCTTTCTTATAAAATGTTCTTTTACATTTATACTGTCTGGTTCAATACCGTTTTATATTAAATATTTGTGCAAGGAAGTTTGTTGACAAAATGTATGAAACAAGAAGTAAGATATATTTTCAGTGTGGAGATTTTTATATATGGATCCAGTTTTATACACACAGAGAAAATTTATTTTTCATAAATTCAACTTGTGTAGCAGTATAACTGAACTATATATTCTATTAAACATGGCAACTTCAAATTCGTTATTTATGAATCTAGCTACTGCATTTTTCAGTTGGATGAGACAAACGTGTTTGTATATTTTACATGAAATTAAATCCCCATATTGCATGAAAGATTAGAATGGGGAGTGTGATTTATGAAGGATTAGGATTGTACATTAGAAATTATCTGAGTTAATATTTGTTTTTCGATTCTTGAACAGAATAAATTTATCTCTCAGTACCAGCATATTTAAATGATAGCTTATTTTTTATTTACTTTATAAAGCTGAAATTTCATCTGTTTTTTTTTTATTTTAACTATTTGTTAGATAAGATTTATAAATTATTTGTGAAATTACTTTCATCTACTGGTTTGATTTTATCTTTATTAATGCCGACTCAGATAAAGTACTAGCACTATTGGCCATGGAACTTGTAATTTTCAACCTCGGTAAAGTGATTACATGTAATTATATTACTCATATGTAATTATATATACTGAAGTGAGCTTTTTGAGATATTACCAAAATATTTGGCTATAGATCAGGTATCGTAACAAAAAATGAAAATTTTTAAAAACTCATAGTGAAAAGTTTAGTAAAAGTTTGTTTTTGAAAACACTATAAACAATATGTATGAAACATCTCACTTCATTCTAAATATAAGTATCTATTTATTGTACAAACAAGTTTAAGCTTTAGTATTCAAAAGTTTCTCAATAAAAGGTACGTAATGATACCTCAAATGCTATGCTCTTTGTTATTGCATGCGATGCTTGTTGCATACATAAAAATACATAAATTTCATTTTTTAAAACGTAAAAACAGTTTTCTTTTGGCTGTTTTATAAATCATTTGTCCAGTTTATAGAAACTTTTGAAGTCTGATACTTTTAGAAATTGTGTTTACATGTGAGCATACAAAACCCTAATGAAACATTTCGAGAAATGCCGTTTAATCATATATTTCCAAACCATTACGTGTGTTTATTCGTGCATTTTTACATTGTATTCATAATGCTTTATGGTCAACTTTAATTAAGGTGATGCTTGAAAGCTGAAAATACTTCAAAGATTCACACAGAATTTGAGGGACATGATGTAAATGCTACACAATATCTTGTTCGACAAAAACTAGAAATGCTATGTAAGTATTTTCTGGGCAATTTGAGTAAAATGGGAAACGAAGAGTTTTAAAAGAAAATGAGAAGAAACTAACACTTTAAAAAAATAGGGCAACTCCAGGTTGTAATTCATTATTTTTGTGCTGAAGTGAAATTTTATACTAAAATTACATTGTTCTAAAATGATGTTTTTAACATGGTGTGTATCTTTTTCTCAGAATCTACTGAATGAATACACCTGCAATTACATATTACTCATATGTAATTATATATACTGAAGTGAGCTTTTTGAGATGTTACGAAAATATTTAGCAGGAGACCAGATACCCCGTAACAAAAATTACAATTTTCAAAAAATACATGGTGATACTTTTACGTTGAAAATGTCTTTGAAAAACCTAAACAATATATTTAAAAAATCTCATTTCAGTATGGAAATAAATTTCTATTTTATATAGGGACAAAATCTGAAGTCTCTACACTTAATGGTTCCTGAGAAAAAGATACATAAAAATACTCAAATTAACATTGTCAGTAATAGGGGGTACCAACTCTTTTAATACTCTGAAATGAAAATATTTTAATTAAAGACATAAATAAAGTAAACAGAAGGAAAATAAATCATTTCAATTTCAATGTTTTGCCGTAAAACTGTAGCATCAACCGAGCAGTAATTTCTAAATTGCAGCAAAAGTATATCTTTTTATTTTAATTATCTTCATCTATTTCTCGGAATCTAAATAAAAACCTTATAAATATTTTTAAAAAATCAACTCAAAGCACTTTAAAGAAAATTTAACCTCATTAGTATTTGCAATAAGGAACCAATTGATAATTAGCTCTTAATAAAACCTGAGAATGTTTATTTTTAGTCATATATTTCCTGCTTAATTTATTACTTTTTTTTTCTCGTGATGGGATGGAAAAATACTTTAACTAATGAGGAAAATAAGGCTTATGTTTTTTATTTATTCTATCGTAGCTTTTTCCAGTAATTCTACATATATATTTCGTAACCAATTAAAACATATAACTGTATGCATGAGAGTTTAAACATATTATATCAGAGTAATAAAACAAATTTTCTTCTCTTTACTTTTTATTTTTATATTTTCTTTATATATTTTAATCACTTGATTAAAAACGTAATCAAATTCAAAACAGAAGATTTCAAATCCAATTAGAAATCCAAAATAAAGATAAAAAATTATGTATAATAAAGATGTATCTTTTGAAACGCACAAAGCTCTAATCTAATTTATTATTGAAATAAATGTGTTTTTTCTTAAAAATAATTAAAATAATTCTTGAAAACTCAACGCGCTTTTTCATTTTAAAATTTTAAAAGTGGCAAAGAAGTTAATGATAAGGAATTCAGATTAAACATAACAGATTTTTTTTAATTTAAAATATTCTATAATTTTCAAACGGAAAGCATTTTAACTGCCGGAATTTGCCCTGAAAAAGTTAAATCCCAATTCTGTAATTATAATAGTAATATTTTTATGAGACTGCGGTATGAGTTGTTATATATAATGAAATGGGTATCACACATGATTGTGAAAGAAATCCTCAAAGTAACTGAACTAAGATTTACGCATATCCCCGACAGGGATATGCGTACTTATTGACCGTATAACAGGCCGTTACTGGCCTGAATAGCTGTTTTTCTTTGCACATTAAAGAAAGATGGTTGACCAAGAAAAAAATCTTGACTCGGCTGATCGAATGTTGCTGCAAGATAGTTTTTGTACAGAGAAAGAGCTTTTTTTTTAAATATCTTGAATTCAGTATTTTTAATTTTGAATGCATACAAAAGCTTGAATATATGTGTGGGGTTTTTTTTCTACAAGGTTAATAAATTCAATTTTTTACTTTAAAATATAATGACGCATTTTTAAAGCTGTCGAGAAAAGGAATTCATGAAAAAAATAGATTTGGGGCAGAGTGCGTTAAGAAAAGGACACAGCTTGAAGTGCCCAACATTCTTTGCAATTTCTTGTCAAAAGGCCGAGTTAAAATCAACAATAAGTGACAAGACAATTGGTAACTTGTAAACATCAAATTCCTGGTTTGAAAAAAAATTTTATAGCTGGAAAAAATGGGATTGATTGATAGTACTCCATCCTTTAAGTGGAGAGGATTTTGAACTCCTTTCATTGTCAACTCCTAAGAAAATAAGATTTCCTAGAGCTTGAATCAGATCTTCTTCAATCTTCAGTCCCACAGTGAACTTAAGTCAGTGTTTTGACTCGTCTCAATGATGAGTAAACATTCTAAAAATAGTGTAATTTAGAATAAACATTCTAAAAATAGTGTAATTTAGAATAAACATTCTAAAAATAGTGTAATTTAGAATAAAAGCTCTGAAAATGTCATATAGCATAGCGATTTTCAAATCTCGTTAAATTTAAGGTACGATATTTTCCTTCATTTAATACGACGATAAGTCTTATATAAATTTAAGATTATAAACCAGAACTCAACTTCAAAATTGTGACTCTCAAAGACCGCTATTTTAGGTATTGGTCTATTACTATAATTCTCGAACATTTTTAAGAATTGTGATGGGGCAATAATCAAAGAAATAAATTTAACTCAAATGTTTTTGCCAAATTTATTTTTGAAAATAGCTATCTTTATTTAAAAAAAGAAAAATTTAAATTCTTACTTTCGTTTCCGAGTAACTATTCATTATAAATGTGCATTAAAAATGTTTCAAAAAATATAAAATGAAGATCAAATAATAAAATAATTAATGTGGGTTAAGACAACTAAAATTTATTAAATAAAGGATATCAAAAATTAAAATATCCTCAATGTCACTTGCAAATATAATCATAATATTGCATAAGAAATGGAATGAACAGTAATTTAAAAAGATAACTCCGTCACCTTAGATCAGGAAACATTACACCAAAGTTGATGAAATCACTGAAAGTTTCAGGAAAATAAATTAATTAAAAAACATTTTCAAGAACTTATTATTTGGAATGAGAGTTGAAAGAACTAATTTTGATTCTTTACTTCCGTTACACTAGCTGATACCTGAGAGAAAATAACAGAATAAACTAAACTTAAAAAATTATTTAATTCAGTATTAAATTACTTCAATACTGAAATATTAATTATCTTTTATTCATTTATCACATAAATGTAAATCTGTTAAAATATTTTGTGTTATACAGTATCAGTTAACATTGAGATTTGTTTCGGTCAGTAAAAAACCCACATCTTGACATGGATCTTCCAATAATATTATTTACATAATTAAGAAGTGAAATGAAAGAAATATCCAGTATTGTTAATTGGAATTTGTATTGAATCATTAATAATGGTTATCGGGAGAATGAACTTTACAGCAAGTATGCAAAGCCCTGAAAACTTTTAAATCAGCTAACAATACATTAGCTGACATAAATTACAAAATATTATTATGAATGCAATCTAAGAAACGTCTGAATTAAATTAGCAATTTGTAGCTGAATTTTAATATCGGCATAAATCTGTTTACCATCTTAACACAATTCTACATGCTTATTCTCTAAATTTAGTAAATATCACCAATTACAATAAAAAATATGCAAGTTCTATTCAAAGTGTATAAAAAGTGTTCTACAAATATAGTAAAAAATGTCATACTTAAAAATGTAACCCCCTTTTTTAGATCCTTATAATTCCGAACGCAACATTTAGGATGTACTTAAAATTCAAAATCATTAAATTATGTTACACTTAAACAAATTATCGTAAGCTTAATTACAATTTACAAAAATTTGCTCATATATATATATATATATATAATCACTGTCAATTACCCACCCGCTTCGCAGGGTGTTTCATGATGTAATACGACAATATACTTTTTGCTTGTTTTTTAGTTATTAGTAACTATCCGAACATAAAGATTTCTATTGCATTCACAAAGATTCTTACCTCCATCTCTCGAATTAAAAAAGAAACAATTTGGATTTCTAAAGCTGAAATATATATAACTTCTGCACCCCAAACAGTCGATTTCCACAAAATCCAATTTTAAAAGTTCTCTAATGAACAAAAGATGTATGCTTACCAAATTTGAAGTCTATAGATCTAAACCGATTCAAAAGAGGAAATTTTGTATTTAACGCCCCCGCATTCCCCTTAAGAACAGACTTTCACAAAACTCGTTCTTGTCAGATCTCTACTTAAACAAAATAAACATACTTGTCAAATTTGACATCTGTGAATTTAGGTTGTTACGGTAATAAAAGAGAATTTTTGTCCACAGCACCCCCACAACCCCACTTAGGAATCGATTTCCGCTAATCTCGTCCTTAGTAGATCGTAACTCAACAGAAGAAACATGCCTTCCAAATTTCAAGTCTGCGCGTCTAACAGTTCAGGAGGTCTCATGATGAGTGAGTGTGTGAGTCATAATTCTCCTGCATATAGAAAGAGATTGATAACATGTAAATTTGCCATAAATCTAATTCAAAGTTAAGCAATATATAGAAATATAACAAAATAGTATAGGTCAGAATAAGAAAGCCACAGAACTATAATAGCAAACTTTTAGTCTCCAGAACTAGAGATTGAAGAGTTAAACATATAGATTGATAGATAGACTGATATAGAGATAGATATAGATTGATAGATATATGGACTAATATAAATATAAAGATAGAGAAAAAATATAGATATAGATATATATAGATAAATAGATAGTCTGCTATAGAGATATATATACATATAGATAAATAGATAGGCTGCTATAGAGATATGTATACATATAGATAGGCTGATATAGAGATATATAGAGATATAGATAGACTGATATAGAGATATATAGAGAGATATAGATAGACTGATATAGATATATATATATATATAGAGAGAGAGATAGACTGATATAGAGAAAAAATAGATATAAACAAAGATAGATAGACTGATATAGAGATATAGATAGATCTAGATTATTGGTCAGATATCTATACAGAAGCATTTGAATTCATTTGATAATAGTATATATATAATAGATGTGTAATGTATATATAACAATCTGCAAATGTGATTTGATATATTTTAGAAGGTGTAATTTCGAAACACTCCTTTATACATTATTGAACTATTATTGTTCCAATAACAACAACAAAAAACAAGTTGAAGTTATTTAATTCCAAAAATCCCTAGTGAATTAATTGTGATTATTTAAATGGTCATTACAAATGCTACACAAATGATTTCTATAAATGTACTGCATGTTAAAAATAAACCGCTCTTTTTCCGTTTTGAAATAAAAGTTATTTTTAATAGCTTGCATTATTTTTAGAACCAACCTCTTACAATCATTTCTATTTATTTTACTTATTACAACTAATTAAAGTTTTTAGCTTTTCTAGTCTTAAAGAGAAAAAATTTATTTTGCTGATTTTTCATAGACGTTACGATTAACACTGTTACGTTTCCATCCAAATTTTAAAAATATTTTTTTTTAATTTCAAGATTTTATCATAAATAGTTCTATTTTCTTAATTAAAATAATTTTATTTTCAAGAAAAGGCGTAATGTATAGTTTCCAAGCAAACTAAACTGAGTACTTAGTACAAAATAATGTAGCATTCTGTGGAAAGTAAAATATCGTTTTCCTTGTCATTGTTATTTGTATGCATAGACTCTTCTACTAAAAGTAAAATCTATTAAAAAAAAGGATAACATACTATACTTTATCTATCGTCAATAAAAATGCGTAATCAACGCAAGCATTTATATAATTTTGTAAATTCTTCATAGCATTTATGTATTAATTTTGTTACGAATATGTTAAATTTTGGCTAAAAACCATATTTCGATATTTATAAAAAAAATAGTTTCAAATAGTGGTAATTATTGGCTCTTTTTGTTACAAAGCAATAAAATAAAAAACAGTTATTTTAGTGTCAGCAAAAGCAAAATAATAACAGGGGCATTAGAGAAATAGAGAGCAGATTAAAATCTTAAATTCTGCAATTCCATTATTCTCAACAAAAGAAGAATATTCTATTTTCTTTTTATTCTGTAAGAAAAACTTTCCCTTAAAGTTACATCTGAAAAAATTATTTGCATTTAAAAGTATACGAGATAATGAGAGTTTGTGCAGATTTGTTTATGTGTACAGTTTTAGAAAAGAATTTTCTTAAACTATTCTTTATAATGGAAAAGGGCCCTCGGGTGTGTTTTGGAGTATTTCTTGCAGTATTAAAATTATCAAGACTACTTTGGGTTTAATTTCCCCTTAGACTCTAACTTTTTTTCAGTGCAAACATTTTTATAGAGCAAAGTTTTCTAATTAGAAATTATACTAGTGATTTGTTTCTTTCAAAATTTATGTCTTCAAAAGAAAAACAACAATAAACTTATTTTATTAAAAAAAGCTTCTCTGTTAATTTATAGGTCTAGTTGTTATTTATGTCCCAATAATAATTAGATACATTTTAACTTAAAATACAGAGAAATTTATATTTTTTAAAAAAATAACGAGAAAATTTTATTTTTGTAATATATAATAACATATATAATAATTTCCCCTAAACATATCTCTTAAATTAAAAATGTAAGTGTCATTCTATTTTTAAAAAAAAAGATTTAAAACTTAGTAAGCGTTTGCATGGAGGTACATTATTTAAGGCTGCTATTTTTTGTGGAATAAAGGTTGGTATTTTTCTTTTCTTCAGCTTCTAACAGCAAAAAGTAGTGTATTAAATTCCAAAAAAACAAATCTGGAAAGGAAGAAATGCCAGCTGGTCTAACATCCGGTACTAAGGTTTGGATCTATGCGTCTGTTTTGTAAACTTTTTCTCTCATATGTTGCCTTGTTCGCCCACATTCCAAAAGAATAATGCATGGCCACACGGGGCACGCCGCATATGCTCAAGAATCCTCAACCCACTAGATTACTTTGTTGCATTAGTCTGAATGTACTTCAGATCTATTTTCTATTAAACCCGCCTTAGAATAGAATTTTCCCGCGAAAAGAAATGCATTGAACCTTTTTAGTGGGTGTTATTCAATATTTTGCACGAGTAAGGGCCTGTAGCACTTTTTATGAAATCGTAGTTTTCTTTAATTCTATTTTTGCAAATGACAGATATTTCATCATTGTAATAGTGAAAAACAAATTTGTGAAATAATTTTTATATATCCAGTGAAATGTGATTTTTGTATTAAAATTGTCTTTTCTATATGCTGATTTGTATGTGTATTGGTCTGTAAATTTTTTTACATATTCAAAACTTCATTAATCTTATTCCCGTCCTTACTTTTCAAAAATCATCATCCAAACTAATTTTCTAAATTTTTGCACAAATGTTATAATACCAAAATACTTCACATTTTAACCCGGGAGAACGCACGCACTCGATACTAACGTTAACGGTCACGTGAGGAGACTGTGTCAACCAATCCTTTCCTTATAATTATTTTTATTGTACACGGTAAAAATCGTAATTCTTGTGAATAATTTAATTAAGAGAAAATATACTTACTTTTAAGAATTTTTCAGTTTTTCTTTGATAATTTGAGAAAAAAATCCAATCAAACTGAACTAAAATGTTTCAATTGTGTGTGACTTTACTGAAGGATACAAACCACAGACACTTTTCGCTAACATTACGGGGATGATATTTGCAAGCAAAATTGTCATATTTTGCTCAAGTTGTCGTGACATATAACCTCCCCTAAGACTACCATCCCCCGTCTACCGTTAACTGTTTCTGGACGTGTAGGCGGACTAGAGAATTCAAGAGACATCATTACAAATCACTATATTTATTGGTACCTCTTAATCAAGGAAAGTTACAAACGCAGATTCAAATTTAAGAACAATAAAACACAGTGGAGTATGAGTAGGGGTTTCTACTAGCGGAACTACGGAATCGGAACTGAATCCACGATAGATCAGCACGTACAATTACAGCTAACACACGTACACGTATTCACAAATTTCTAAATCACTAACCTTATTCTTGTAACTTCGGCAGGTCCGTCGTGGTGCAGAACTTATTGCTGGCTGGATCGGATAATGGCTAAGGATCCACACTCGACTTTCCAATTTCAATCTTTTGCTCTTCAGCTTAGCTCGTCGCGTCACTGCCAACTAATAATGTCACCAACTGCGTGTTGATTTACCGATGCCTCAATTCATTTTACTTCAAAAATCTAACTCTTCACTTTACTACTCTCTGTCTTTCACTACCTTTTAACTCGCGAAACCCGAACTTATATAATATTTCTCATTTGCATAAATCACGCTTTGACTCTCGGTGGAGATTGGTTGAAATAAATAAAACTTTTAAGAAAAATAGAGACTGTTAGTTTAAGACCGTATAGATCCTTCGCAAAGTTATTGTAATTTTATAGTCCTTTGATCATCGGCAAATAACATGTTGAACTTTTTCTTGCTTGTATCTTTCTGACACGGCGCAGCGTGTCTTGTGGTACACTTAAGGCTTCATATCTTTCTTTTTTTTTATAGAGTTTTTTAGGTAGCATTTGAAAACTTTCCTTTCAACTCAAAAATTTCATGTTCATCACTTTTCTCAAATTTATCTTTCGCTTTCATGATTAATATCCATTATTTCATCAGGTTCTTCCTTGCTTGATCAATTTCAACTTTATCCAATAGAGATTGCACAGATGCCAATTTCTTTCTTTATATTCTAGTCATTTATATTAATAATCCATAATGAGTCAAACAAAACATCTATAAAAACCGCTAAGTCGTTCGCAGGAAGAAAATATAGCCTGTTCTTAGAAAATATTTGGAACAAAAGTGATCACGCGGGGAACTCAGTCACACCAAGTACCTTAAGATTGTAAGAAAATGTTTTCCACTCCCCCCCCCCAAAAAAAGGGGAGATATGTGACAAATACATTTTATTTCTCATGAAGAGTGTCATATAGGAGGATACTGACAAGGACATTGGTAACAAATAATCAGTTTTTCCAGAATTGAAGATTTCGTGAGCTTGAGGTGAATCTGTGCCACAGTGCTCCCTGGTAAAACCTTTTTACAAATACTGTTTTACGCCAAATTATGGTTTTATATTTACCAGTATATGAACATCTTCAAACAATTCTTGTTTCTCGGGAGTTACGGGCTTTTCAGACGCATATTGCTGATGTAGTTTATTAAAATAATTTTATTAATGAGATATGTCCTCAATAATAAAGTGGTTATGGTCACGAACTCTTGGCCGGCATTGTCGAGTAGCGGGTTCAAGTCCTGATGGTACTGAAAACTATTCATGTAAATGAGCTGGGGCTTGTTTAATCCACCTTGACTCAAAGTCCAAACGTTGGAGTGGTGTGGAAGTTAAGAGAGTGTGTCATCCTCGTCACTTGACCGAGGCACAAAATAATGAGGTCTATCGCCACTACTTATCATGTTACTTTAGAGTGTGACATTAATAAACACTCCACTCACCATTGAGTTTTTTATCATTTCCCCAAAAAGAGCCTGTATCTTGCTTTCTTTATCCTCTTCAGATAATTTTTGAAGAATTCAAGGAATAATATCTTATTTTATACATTCTAATGTCATATCAGGGAAAATGCTGGCAATATTTTTTCAGTCACGTAAAAAAATAATACCCCAGTATAATTGCGAAAGAAACTTACAGTTACGACATAAAACTCTTAATCATGGAGGAAAAAAGTCTATTTGCAAAAGTGGATACGTGTCGTAACGTTACTGGAAAGAGGAGAGACGAAAGTAGAATACTGCATAAAGTTAAAGAAATAACAAAAATTTAACCTTAAAAACCGGAAGAACTTATTTCTTCACGAAGAGAGGAGATAACAGTTACTTCCAGACTGCTTAGGTGCCGCTTGAAAGCAGTACAGAAAATAGCATACTTGTCGCAAGACTTTGAAGGCACAAACACCGAAAGATTCAAATAATTGTTGGCAGAAATATTTTCTGAATTACTTAGAGGCAATAATTTTATTTGCTACTATTCTTCATTCCTTGTTCGAAGAGAATATTTCCTTATGCATATGTCAATAGAAATTTTAAAATTATTAACAGTACAAATTTTCGTAATTTTTAAGTAATATCTTTCTTTGCTTCCATTGGTGATATGAGAATTTATAATAAGCACTAAAAGCAAAATGACAAATTATATAAGCATCAAATCATAGACAAATTACATTTAAATTATACATATAGTAGTTTCCTTCAAAAAAGAAATTTTTTCAAAAGCTTTTAGAATATTATTCTGATATAATTTTTTTTCAAAATTTTATACAAAAAAAGAAGAAACTAAAACAGGAAATTTACATCTAGAGCTTACTTATTCAAAATACCGTAAATCTTTCAGTTATGATTGATTATAACAATTATTAATAAATAATAAATAATTATTACTAATAAATAATTAATAAATAGTTTATATATAATTTTTAAATAAATACTACGACTTTAATGAATAATTCTTTATTAAAGTCGCCTTTCGAAGCAATACAAAAGCTATTGGCTACAGACTTCGTAATTGTAGTGCTTGATAAAGTGACGAGGATGACACCTGACATTCCACTCTTCAAACTCCCACTTCAGAATTTTTATCCACGGCAGATTTAATTGGTAATAATTTCTCCAAAAGACGGATTTTTAGTCTTTCAGTCAAAATGGTAAACATAATTAACAAGTAAACTTTATTTTCGTATAAAGTACTCAGTATTATATGCTTCGATAGAAATAAAAAATATTATTTCAGAAATTAGCAGAATACATATGCTTACATTTTTAAGTGAATTGTTCGAAATAAATCTTTAATTATCCTTTTTTTAAAAAAGAAAGAATTCGTTAATCGTTATAAAAAGTTTTTAAGCCATTTGAATGAATTATTAATTATCAAATAATTTATCCACGCTTACTTACTTTATTCCAACGTCTTTTAAGACAAATGAATTTTACTGACTAAAGACCAGATAGTGCATGTATCATCTAAAACTCAAGCAAATCGATGTAAGCTGACAGTTTTTACCCCCAAGAAAAGAAATAAAACGTATTATTCTACTTTTTTGAATACTATGTAGGGAATTGTTTTCAGTTTCATTATTATTCTTGAATCTTTATTGTTTAAAAAGAGAACATTATAAAGTATCTGCTTTTCATGTTTTTAACTTTTAAGAACAAAGAAGCAAGGGTTTTTTTTAATTTAGTTTATTTATATTTGTCCATAATTCCTATTGTTCTTTTATTTAAAGATTAAGTCCAGAAATTATTTTTTGCTTGACTATAAAAATTAAAAAGTTCATAAAATTATTTACTTCTTTTAATTCCGTATTCTAAGAGTAAAAATGATTCCATTTTAACTGCATAGCTTTTTTTACATAATGTGGATTTATTTTAAGTTTCTCAATTCAATAAGTTTTGACTCTATGTGTTTATTATTATCTTTCTTATTTATCTTTAGGAAAAACTCATCTTTGATTCCCCATCACATTCATTATTATTATCTACCATCAATAATCATTTTCTGGCCACCCTAGAATTCTTTTCCTTTACTTGACGAACTGCTTTCTATATGAACAGTGAGAAATCAAAGAAAAATTATCTTATCGCTAAATAATGACTTACTTTTTGCCTCAGAAAAAGCATTAGTGTAGGGAAAAAGTGTTTCAGAGAAACACTCAGCATGTAATGAATATACAAAGTGCTCTGGTCGTGCCTTTGGGAATAACAGAACTGTAGTCATCTACACGCAAATTCAGATGCTGCAATGCGATTTTGTTATTCAATGAAGTTTATAATCTTTTTTAATATATTATACGATACAACACAAATATTTTTTATTAGAGACATTTTAATTGTTTTGATACTCAAGATTAAAATGAAGTGAATATAAATTATCGTAATATGTAAACTTTTTATCTTGATTTTATAATGTGGAAAGTGCACCCCAAGAAAGAATTATGAAATTATCCGAATCAGATAAAAATCCGTATATGTAATGCATAAGTTTTGAAAATGAAATGCTAAGAGTACCTTAGGAATTGAATGTTTTATTCAAGAAATACAACTAGAAAAACAAATAAAACTAATTGTATTTTAGCCAACCTCCGGCCCTGATGCAAGTTGTTATCTGGTCGAGCATTGATTCATTGACTTCTTGAAGGAATATCTTCCAGCGGGATTGCTTGTCATAGTTGTTACAACTGGTATTGTTAGCTCTATGTAAAAAAGGGTAGACGTAGACGCCTGTTCCTCAAATACTAAATATGACTCTAATAAAGAAAAATTTGTCGATTGAGCTTGTCCGAGAAATTGCGAAGAAGCACAAAGAAAAGTAGTAGAAAGACATGCCTTATATGGTTGAACATTATCTTGTTGAAATATAATTCCTAGAAAGGAAGGTCAGAACTATGGAGATGAAATCTCTTGACGTCCCACCGTGTTGTAAAAGTGTCTGAAATGGCCTCCAAAGGTTCAGCTATCAAATGAAATGGCACCTCATACCATTACTCCTGATTTTTTCCAAACACGTCTTCCCCGAACATTGGAGGTAAGTTTGAATATTGTCGTATGGTAACATCGTTTGTACTAAACTGTTGAGTAGTGTTGCGATTTGACCACTATGTTTCCCTTAGATTAACTGTATACCACTTCTCAAGTGGTAACATATGCTTATACTGTACCTAAATCTCCGTCCATGGGGCATTGTTATCATTCACGGGGGTCGCAGGAACCTTCATTGAGTGGAAGTTGTGCCTTGACATTGGAATGCTCTTTGTATTATTCACCATTATTACTGGCAGCAATGCCCGCTAGAAAATCATTTGCATACTCTTTCGTAAGCTACGTGTAAACGCAGTTTACTTTGTGTGTGTGTGTGTGTGTGTGTGTGTGTGTGTGTGTGTGTGTGTGTGTGTGTGTGTGTGTGTGTGTGTGTGTGTGTGTGTGTGTGTGTGTGTGTGTGTGTGTGTGTGTGTGTGTGTGTGTGTGTGTGTGTGTGTGTGTGTGTGTGTGTGTGTGTGTGTGTGTGTGTGTGTCTTTATCTCTATTAATCACTCCTGGTGATATTTCCGTCCATGCTTTCCTATGTGATTATTTTTTTCTAACAATGTTTTCTACCCCCTCTCTAAGTTTATACTTGAAGCATTTGGACACAATTTAAATATATACACAGAGACAGAAAGAGAAGGTACTACGTTTGAGTATTAACAGTTTGCTGCAATGTTTTACACACATCGTAAGCTAAGAAACACTTAAAATCATGTATATTTCTTTTACTTTTTTATGGTCAAAATTAATCAGACTTTGTTTCACCTGAAGATTATCCAAAGAAGACTGTAAATGCTTCGGAAACTCTTCGTATCAGGATTTAATCAGCTTAGTGTAAGAGCATTAAGTTAATGACGCTTTTCTTTCCTTTCATGCAACATTCTTGGGAAATAGGGACTGTTTAGTAACTTCGTTTAATATATTAATGACTAAAAATATCACTGTATAGAATATTATCAAGATATATTTATTTTCATTTATTTGTAAGAAGTGAGAAGTATTTTCAAATATATATGCACATGCCTCATATTTTAAAATTTCTAAATTTTAGAAGTTAAATTAATTAAATATCCGATGTTTATTTCCATAATTTATATAAAAAGTAACCTTTATAATTGGGTTTCTTTTGTATTAAAAAGAATGACAAATTGAAAGAAATAACTATATTTAAATTTAATTTAAATAGGTGGAAAAAATTAGCATCAAATTATTTATAAATTAAATTTTTTGATATTAATTATATGGAAAATAAGTAATCAAATAATTTTCTAGCTGCCTTTCATCTTTATAGACACAACGATTTATGAATTTTAATATGAATTTTTTTTTTTGCGTTGTTTTTGATAATATTTCATGTTTATTTGCATCATTTGAACTAAATATTTCTTTTAATTTAAAAAAAATAATTTAGGGATAGTTACTTATTAATTTACAAATAATCTGTAGAAAATTTCATTCCTCTTTTCTTTGTGGTTCAACATACAATTCAGTATTCGTATCGGAAACTATTTTTAGACAGTCAAACAAAGCCAGATTATTCTACGATTTTTGTAAAAAGAGTAATCGTTCGTCCATTTGTAAAATCAGTTTTTTTTTCATTGCATTGAAATAAATTAATAAAAAACAGGAACTTAACGTCTTTTTGAAAATAGGAAATAACTGTTTAAAATATATAATCAAGCTCAGTGTATTATTCTCAAGCAAAAAGGGTATCGTTGTTAATTGAGATTTAAATATTTATATTGCAACAATATACCTCTCATTAGTTTTTAATCTAAGTAATGATTCTTACAAAGAATATTTTTATAATTCATACTTTTACAATTAAATTTTATCCCATTATTTATTTGTAATACAACTGAATAGTATGTAGTTCATTTAGGTTAATTTTTTTTTCAAAAAATTTGTGATAACTTAATTATTTTTAATTTATATAATAATAATATGATTTTTCTAAAATAATTTCAGTATTGGTTAGTACAATTAATATTTTGTGCAGCTTATAACTAGCTTTTTTAAACTAATTGGTATAATCCTTTTTATATCTACATGTTCATATGTATGTAGTTTGCGTATATCTCTTTTATTATAAATCAGTTTTGTGTACATATCACTTTTTCTTTAAATGCATTTGTTGTAAAATTTTAGTTCATTTTTGAATAAATCAATGTAATGTTTTTGGTTTGAATTCGAATTACAGGAGTTTTCGCAAATACCTTGTACATAAAAATTATTCTAATGAAAAATTTATATATCAGAGATACCTTGTAAATAAAAAATAATACTAATTTTATTTACGCATCATTCATGCATTGAGAAAAGAGATGCTAATTACTTTGGAAACAGTTTAAAAATGTTTATAAGCGACAACTGTTACATGTATTTACTTTTCAAGTATATCCGCATTTTCAAATAATATTACATGTAATAAGTTTAATTCTCAAATAAATATTAGTATGTAATTTTCTGAAACTCCGACCCATAATTAATTAATTAAAACTTTGCTTTACGTTCTTAAAATGAAATCAGTTTCAGTTTACAAACTTAACACCACGTTAAACAGCATTAATTAGAAATGTATTATTTAACAACACGCGCATAACATAACAACAATCAAATGTTCTTCATTTTAATTATTATAATTAAATTTGAATTGCTGTAAAATACAAGTGATACACTACGTAAATATAGGAATGAAACGATAGGGAGCCATACATTTTCGCATTTAAAATGCTGTAGTTGGCACTGATTTCATTTTTATTATAGATGAAGGCACTCGATTACTTTGGACAAATCTGACCGACAAATTTCTACTAACTACAAATGTTTGTGGTGTGGATTTGCTCTAACAACATCTCTAGACCTAACAACCAATTTCATTAAAATGTTCCCAGTACTTTTAGAGATAATCACCTAAAATTGAAAATTCTATTAATTTTGTGTGAACATCGGTGTAATTATAACTTATAATTATAATTAAAATTAAATTCCAGTTTAGCATTTATTAATTTGAAAAATAAATGCTCTATGTACTTAATTAATTTATTATGTCCATATTGTAATAGCTCATGCACTATAGTACATAATGTTTTTTTAATGAATGCAATAATTATTATAGATTTGTTGTATAAAAATTGCGTTTAACACTTTGATTTTCTATTAAAATATAGAAACAATTTTGACATAAAATAACCATCTCGTCTAAAATGAAGATGACCTTTTTTTATTTTGTTTATGTTTATCGTATGCGATTTGATTTTGCTCTGTTACATGAAATTGCCTAGTGAATTCCGCGAATGAATTTTTCATACTCTGGGATATATTTCCAATATGTTTTCCAAAATATTATATCTGGTGGAAAATAGGGATGACTTTGAAAATGAAACTCTTCTCCTTTTACCATTTTATTTTTTATTACAATTTTTCATTTTTTAGTATTACCAGTTCTCCCCCACCCCTACTTTTCATATTACTAACAAATTTTTTTTAAAAAAATCTCTTTCACCTACAATATTACATACATCAAGTACAAGCTCCAGCACATGGCAGAATTTTATTAAATTTATTTAATGTATTGAATGTTCCAATATTTTTTAATAAGTTTACTCTGAAAGATCGGCAAATGCTTGAAACTTTTGAAGAAAAAATGTATTAATAATACAAAAAAAGTGAGACTATATACGTATAAACGTCCAAATACAGAATTGACTGAAGTAAACATTTACGCATTCAAACAATAAGATCAAAAGAATGTTTTCATGTTGATATATAACATCATTTAATCATGTCCTATATACCGGGTGGTTATAATTAAAGTTACACTATTCAGGGGCCTGCAGAACCCGTTATGCTTATAAAATTTTGATGAAACTTGGAATATATTCTATATGGACCATGGGAAAAAGGTTTCCGCAATAAAAAAAAATAGTTCAAATTTTGACCAGTAGGAGGAAATGTGGTGCCCAAAAAGGGACAAAAAATGTTAGAATCGTTAAAATTTATTCAATTACAGAATATGCTCAATATGTGCTTCATTGACATCAATAATGTGTTGAGAGGGAATTATAGCGTTTTCAATGGTAGCGTGAAGCAATTCACGAGGGATTCCAGTCACTTGGCGTATAATGCTAACTTTCAAATCAGTCAAAGGCCTAATTCCTTTTCTACAAACATGGTCTCTTAAAAGTCCCCACAACTAGAAATCACAGAGATTTAAGTTTGATCAGTAGAAGGCTATGTATCTGGAAAATATCTGGATAATCACGATTATCACCCAAAGCACTAAGTAGTGCTTTGACTTGGCGCCCAATGTGAGGAGTTGCTCCATCGCATAAAGATAATGTTTTGCATACATTGTCGTTTCTGTAAAGCAGAAATGATTAACGATGACAAACGCGCGCTGAATGGTTCTCTGGCTATGACTGTAAGTTTATATAGAGGTTTTACGTATTTGCATAAGAAATATTCGATAAAAGCCACCAGGTGGTCAAAATTTGTACTATTTTTTATTGTAGAAATCTTTTCCCATGGTCCATATAGCATATATTCCATGTTTCATAAAAATCCGATAAGCAGAACAGGTTCTACAGGTCTCCAATAGTGTAACTTTAATTATAACCACACAGTATTCCTTTTTTTAGCTAAAGAAAAATTATGCATCCTAGAATTTAGCCAATATTTCATCGGTTACAATGCTGAATTTGTTTCCCTTTCCCACTACTTTGTGTTTATAATGTCATAAAATATTTTCCTAAATGAGTGATACCCAATCTTGATTAAATTTAAATACGGTGAACATAACTAAAATTTCGATATATATAACAAGGTGGAAAACTTTTTTCATCAAATCATTGCTGTAAAATTTATTGCAGATTGCACACAAAAAAAGTATAGAAATTCGAATCCGATTACAATATTGAAATTTAAAGGATTGTGGATTGCTTTCAACTTAAATGTTTCCTTCGCTACTGTAAAAAATTCATCGTACATTCATTTCCATAGAACTACTTTCTCAATTTTAAATATTGAAAGTGGTAGGTGGAACAGATATAATAGTGTTCATGTGAATAAACATTGAATTTAGATGAAAAACGTTAAATTTTCTATCATATCAGTGATTACTTATAAAAGCTTTTTCAAAAAATTTCTTATTCATAAATTATTTGAAAAAAAAACAGAATCAGAAATATTTGAATGTCAAATGTATAAAATGAAAGGTCACAAAGTATCAAATATCATCGATTGAGATAATTCCTAGAAAAAATAAAATTTGTAATATTTGTCTTCTCATGTAATACATCATTCATCAGCAAATTTTTGATTCAAAAACAATCTCTTTCCAATTAATTTAAGATCAGACATACATCATTAAAAAAATTGGTTATTCAAACAGTTAATGATGATGACTTGATATTCTTTTATCATAATTTAACAGAAAGCTCGCCGTATCATTAAAGCTGAAAAAAACAGGTCAGTAATTGATTATATAATCGTTAACAGAGTTGAAGTTCAAGATTATTTTTTTCTTTAAATGTAATCTAATAACAGTTTTTAATAAGTCAAAAAATGTAAATTTTACATACGTCGTAAATGCTTAGTTCTTAAATTTCTAGCTATTCTTAATTTTTCAATATTTCATGAGAAATATTAATTAAACAGAACCAACATTTTTTTAACTAACGCGTTTATTTTCTTATATATTATCAGCAAATTTCAGTCTGAATTAATTATGTACTTATATGTAAAATATGAATTGAACATTATGTTTTATAGTTTTTTTACTGTTACTGTTTATATTTTTTTCACATAGGTTATGTCCATCCTAACACCTCACAATAATTTTATCAACACCTACCTTTTTCAGTACATTCTCCATTAACTTGAAAAGACATTTATGTCGCTCGTTAATTGGTTGTTCCTGTTTTTCCAAAAAACTATCTTTGATGGGATTTACGATGCTCTTATATGTAACAATAATAAGTTTGTAGCAATATCCTTTGAGAATAAAACCCATTTACTTACATTTTTACTAACTGTAGGGGTTTAAAAACTTTTTTGTAATAATATTTACTCTATTGATAAACCAAGAGCTTCAGTCTCGATATTATTTTCAAAGCCAATCAAGTTTAGAATTATAACAACAATGCATTGTTTAACATTTAACGAAACTGTAATCGGCTGTCTTTAAATTACATGACTTATTATCTCAAAGGTTTATAAAATCATCAAAAATAAGTCAATACGAATCTTTAAAAAACACATTTATAAATCTCTCTAAAGTGTTTCACAATTAAATGATTTTCAATTGAACTTCACAAGTTTAAAGATAGAAATCTCTCCCTCTAAGTGATTTTTCTATATTATTTTATAACAAATTCAATGATCACATAAGGAATTTTTTCATTTTGTTTATATTAACATCTAAGAAATACAGGGGACAAAATTTTAACTATTTTCGTTTTTCATGTCTTTACTCGGGTCAAAAATAACTTACTTCGAATAACCAAATTTCTTGCCAGGACTAGCTTCATTTTTTAGATAAGGCACAGTTTCATGTCTAATAAATACTAAAAATTTTCCTTGTCCTCTTTTTTTTCTATTAGTATATCTTAAGGCTAATTTTTAATTGCGATTCAATTATTTTTTTTCGTGATAAGTATACTCTGTCCTTAAATTTTAATTAAACTACTGAATAATGTTTGAACTTTATGAGTCTTGAAGAACTTTTTTAAAATAAGTTCTTATTGAATATTAGGTAAAGAATATGTCTCGTATTTTTAATGTTGATTAAAGTTGTGTTTAAGATGTCAGCCTTTTATGACAGGTATTTAAATAAATTTTATGTAGAATGTCTCATTAACGAAGTTTCTCCAGTACACTTATAACTTATCCAATAGTTCATATTGCGTTTCCATGGAAATTCAACCCACTTTGCAAGGATTTAAGAAGTGTCTGATTAAAAATTAGTTTGCAGGTTTAAGAAAATGTGTTCCTGTTTTTCTTTGCACATCTTTTTTTCATATCTTATGATATCACTATACATGGCAACTATTTGATATTCCACCAGTTTTTTAACATTTATATCAATGCATAAATCTTATTCCACAATAAAATTGCTGTTGAGATGGATAAAATAAAAATATTGTGGCTATGATAAGAAAATATGCTTATAATAGTTTAAATATAACTTGTGATAACATTTACCGTTTTGATTTAGTGTAAAGATATGCAATTGTATTACGTCCCGCCAAGCAGATGCAAGCTTTGTAGGTTGATTAAAATAGTCATGCATTTATATGCATTATTATTGAAGTACATAACTATGTTTATAGAAACTGAGGCAAGATCTGTTTTGAATATAGTTAATATGACATAATATTTGCTGTTATATTATTTTATTTGTATAGATTTAGGAAATCTATAATACAAAATATTTTGTAAGTTTTAGATATTTTCATATGAACTGAAAATATTATTTTGTAAAACTATTTTTGTTTGAATGAATATACTGTTTTGTAAGAATTTGTTCAGTGTACATTTTACATTCAAATATATATTTCTACATATGGTTCCAGTTATTATACTTCGTTGTTTACAAGAAATAATAATTTTATTTTAAAAGAGTGCTGCTGTTTAAAATTTCGGGCTTAAAAGCCTTCTATGAAGGAGTAAACTTAAACCATGTCGCTGTAAATAACTTTTGTAGAATGACGTGCGTATTTAATGTTAACTTCAATGTAGTTTAATTGATGAATCACTAAATTAAAAATATATCAAAAGCAAAGAAAATAAGAAATGTGAAATTATATTTTTCGCATCAGCATTTTGTAAATAACTTCAATTCCAGTAAATTTAGAAAAGCATAATCCATTAATTTGTATTGTAGACGGCGCGATTTAGCTCCTTCAATAGTTTTTGAAATATGAAGCCGACATATAATTATGACTTTTATTGTTTATACTATTTAATACTTCCTCGTCTTTAATACTCATAGACATATCTAACTTTAATGAGTATTTATCTTTTATCTCAAAGAAAGTAATTAAAGATTTTGCAGAGAAAAATTTGTGAAAAGCACAGACTAATATATGCATAAAAAATTAAAATAATGATTTCAAGAACTGGAAGATAAGTAGAACGCCAAATTCTATTGATACAGAAAATACATATGAAAGACTTCCATCATGTATATTTTATTTTGAAAACAAAGAATGGAATACTTAATCAAAAACTGTTTCAAAATGAAAATAATTTTCTCGAATCAAATAGCAAAGAAATATATTTTTCTTCAATTTTAAAATTTATAAATTTTATGCAATTTCTAAATAACACATGCATAAGAATTCCGTCTTTTTAAAAAATAATCAAAATTTTATTATGTCAGTTTATCTTTGTTTAAGAAAGTAATACATCTCAAAGCTGCGAAAGAATTATAGCATTCAGTAATTTTCTATATAAAATACTTTTTTAGACAATTCATTCCACATTTAAAATGAAAAAACTGTCTTAAAATTAAATAAATTTTTTGCGGTACTTTGAATACACATTACAGAAAAAAAATAACTTATGAAATACATTACCTACTGATTTATCATAAATCACAGGGCTAAAGTCTGATAATTTTGTATATTTAAGAGTGATTGTTATTAAATTTATGAACTTTTTAAACATACGTGTAAATATTTTAAAACAATTGATTCAGTGTAAATTTAATCGAAGGAAGAATAAATTCTTTTTATTTGCGACTAGCAAGTATACGCATTAATCGCATGCTAGGACTAAAAAATATAGCAATCGAGATGGAAGGATAAAAAGATATAATAATATTAAACTTTTAAATAATATTATAAATAGTTTTAAGTGAACTTAACATAAGGTTCCTTGAAAAGACTTATTTAGTAAATAATGTAGAAAAATCATATTAATATAGCTGAATTATCAGTTATACCACCAGCTCATTAGAAAAAAGTGATGTAATAAAGATAAAAGGATAACGAAATTCAAAGAATTCAAAAATGGTTTTTTTTATTAACACTTTGCAAACACAGAAGTAAAAACATAAATTTCAATAAAAATTTCAAACAATCTCTTGTGGATGCTCAAAGTTTTCGTTGAGTGTGTAGATGTATAACGTTTCGGATTACCAACGTGTGAACATGATTGGTCTTCAATTAAGAGTGATTTTTATACTGTCCATTTTCTTCTGTTCACCTCTGAATTCCAATCAACAACAGCTGATTAATCTTGGTTCATCTTCTGATTTGGTTTACCAAATTTTTTATATTTTCTACTCAGATGGCTGCTAAAACAAAATAAAATCACATATTCAATTTATTCAAAGAATTAATATGCACAGAAACAAAAAGTCGTTGACGACAGATAGTTGAAGTTCCAATTCTACGCCCATTCAAATTTTTAAAAAGTCAACAATCATATTTTCAGTTTCTCTAAGTCAGAACTCCCTTCTTTCAGACGGCAGCGCCATCAATAAAAATAAGAGAGAGTTAGAAAATGAAAGCATCAAAATAAAATTTCAAATATTTCTTGGCCGAAATACGATTTTGGCTCCTTTACAACATCAGCAAAGCTACCTAAAAATATGTGCGATGCGATCAGAGGTGTGTATTCCTATCAGAAACAAATAAACAAACACACACAGTTTATATTTATGTGTTAGATTTTCCTCTAATATAATTAAAAATCTGTGAAACACACCTGTAAATCCTTATGAAACAAGCCTGTGCTAATTCCTTTCTTAGTTCAGTGCTGCACACATGTTTAGAATTCTAAGCTTTGAGTCGAAGTTTTATAATGTCAAGTTTATATTTTGTGGCTGAGACTATAATGGAAGCAAAGCACTTCCAGGGGATGTGTAAATTCATCAGATTTTGTTCTGTTGTATTTGTAGCAACTATATAGTAAAAAAAATTAGAGAATCCTGAGACGCTTAGGACCATCACAAAGTCTGTTCCTTTGTGTAAAAAAAGAAAGATAAGGTTTCTAAATAAAAGCTATATTTTTGGTACGGTATATTGATTTTTTGGAGAGAATCTAAAATTCATACCGGTACTGCTTATTCAGTACATGAAATGTTTCAATCTAAAGAATCAAATGGAAGTTGACCGGAATACGCTGGTATACCGGTCCCATCACCTCTCGGAAATTTTTGGTGACTTAAAGAAACTACACATATTTAGGAATTATTATAAAGCTAATGATGATATGATCATTCAGTTCATTTAAGGTATCCGACTACCCTAAAATTGTGAATTTTGCCAAAAATTTACAATTTTTTTATGATTTTATTTTATGGGGCATCTTATTGGCTTTATGAAAATACCAAGTTTATCATTTTCCGTTCACTAGAGAACAAAAACTACAAGTGTTTTATTAAAAGCAGATGTCTTTACTTTAACCAAGAGGTCATACTTTAAAACGCATTTTACTCGAAATGTGATTTTTTGAAAATAATAAAACAGGGTCAGCGACTGCTAAAAAGGTTTTGAACATAATTAACTGAAATTTTTTCTGTAAGCTCTGTAAAACAGTAGAATTGTTTTAACTTTCAGATTTATCAATCACTGTTTTATTACAAAATTTACAGTTCCTTATGTGAATATAATCACTGTCTTTGTAAGCAATTTCATATAATAACTGAAATAAAGTGTTCTAGTTTTTGTAAAAAAGAAAATATCTCTTATCCTAAAGCTCATTTCAAAATTTAATAATATAGTAACACATTAGATTGAAAAAATGGAAAATTTGTTCATAAACCTTTGGTACAGAATGGACCGCGTTTATGCTATTTTTTGTCAATTTTTACCTATTTTTTCCCATTTTAGTAATAAGAATTTCTTTTTCTCTTCGTAATTTAAGCACATTTTTCTTAAATTGCACAAACAAACCTAAAGATAACAAAAAAATCTCCATATCTCCTTTTTTTAAAAAAAAATGTCGTCGCAACCAATCCCCGGATACCTTAAAGAGTTCTACAAACATCTGAAATTGATTCTTAGTAACGTTGCGTATTCTCAACACAAATGATAAGTTAGTGTTTATTCTAAGGTGATATCTATCTTATTTTGTCAACATAATTATTAAATGAAATCTAAGTGTTTTCCTTGTGAATGGAATAGACTTGATACAAAGAACATTCCATAAAGAAATAATGTTCAAAAAGGAAGAGATTGGAGTCAAAAAATCTGAAAGAAAAATTTGATTAATCTAAAAGGCACTTTACATCTGTTGAACCTTAAAAGCTGTCAGGTAAGGCTGGCTTGGGAAAACCACTTCTATTTGGAAGAAAGCTTGTGGTAACAGTCAGTGTGTCTCGTTTTCAATGTAAATGCGAACTCTTGTGAAATGTTCTCATGTAGAAATGCTTAATTTGTGAAATATTCGACTACTTGTGAGCCATTATAATCCTAGTGGATTTTTCTTCATCTGTGAATTATATTCAATAATATCAAATTACAGTATGCTTCATCATTGAGTCAATTTTCTGTTATTAGACTGAAGTTCGAAACCGAAACTTTTAGGTTTAGGACACAATTCCATGCTTCAGTTATGCTTCTACAACTTCCACCTACTCATAAAAATTAGAGATTATGAAAAGAGTTAATGTATTGCCAAAAATAACTATTTCAAATTCATTTGTCTACAGTTCTCAGATATACCTACAGGTTAAGGTTAAAGGAAGAAGTATTTGGTAAATCCTGGCTAGCTGATCAGTTAACTAAAGAAGAATAAATACCTTAAGAAACCAAAAGTAAATCTATTAGACTAATTGTAACCAGCTTTCTTGGAAATTAAAGACGCCTAAGCCTCAAATCTCTTGTAGAAAAGATATTTAAAAATTTCAAGGTACTAGAAAGAAATATGAGCTTGAAAGCTCATTTTTCCTCCATTTTGCCTGAACAGTTTTCTTGAAATTTTAAATGCAGTAGTATTAGAGTTAGCTGAAAATTTTCATCAAGGTAAAATGAAAGTTGAAACCCAATATCAAGGAGATGGAATATCAACATGGTAGTCGACTATTGCATATCTAAATTTCTGGCAAATTCACAATAAAGAGAGAGGAAAAAGAGGTATTGTGAAGAAATACGCATTTTAAGGATCTGTAGCATTTTTCATAAATTCATTTATCACATAAATCATATCAGTGCTGGGACATAAATGTACAACTTGTAATTAAGAAGTGATCAAATTAAGATAAAAGTGCCAAAATATTTCTATTTGAGTTATTTCTCCAAAACAAAAATCAAGAAGTTTTGTGAAAACACCTTTTGTGAAAGAAAAATCGATTTTATTTTCAAATAAAGACTAAAACTGTTGAGAAAATATCCGTTATCAAAACTAAAACAATTTTCAAATAGTGACAACTGTTCTTCCACCTTATTTTACGACTTTGAACTATAAAATATTTAAATTGTTGTACTCAAAATCTTGGAGAAAAGACTTAGCCATCAAGGGCTATTTGATTTAAAAAGTGCTTTTCAAATAAAAGTTTAAAAATAAGTATTTTATATATATACTTCTTTCTCTCTCTCTCTCTCTCTCTCTCTTTCATTCGAATAATATATTTTTAAAATGAAATTTTTTTATAAAACTACTCATAAAATGTAACATGAACAAAACTGATAATAAGCTTACCACTTTGTTCATAGCTGAGAAATACTCTTTTTCGTAAAATATTCGTTTTAAGGCGATATGGTACAATCTTCACAATTTTTTCTATTTTTAATATTTGATATTTGGTTTTATTTGTATTTCATAAAGGTTAATATTTAATAATAATTCCATACAAATAATTTTTAATTTATTGCAAAATGTTTGTAAAATTTAAATTTTTTTAGCTTTTTTAAGCATTTTTTAAATCTCTAAGGCTTTTTTTAAATACGTCTCTTTTCTTTCAAAAAAATTTTTCCAAGTACCTTATAATAAACTACATAAAACTGTGCATGTGTTTTTTTCTGATTTCCTTTAATTTTTTATTAATTTTTTTATAGTTAAGCTTCCAAAAATTCCCAAAAAAAACATTAATTTTGATTTTGAAATTTTTTAGAAAAAGTACTAAACATGTTAGAGCTAATTCCATGCACAGTTTTACAAAACATACATTTCAGAACATGTATAAAAAATTTCAAATCCATACTTTAATTATCAAAAAAGCCTTACGGTTTTGAATAACAGTATATGTACAAAAATTCAACATGGAGAAATATGAGTTTGAAGTTTTCATTCTTTGAATAGCATGATATAATATTCATCGAATAGTCTGAAACTTTTATGAAATGTTAACTAGCTTATTTAAAACTACTTACCATAAAAAGTTGCACAAATGTAGAACATTTAAACAGTATACTCCCATAATGAATATATAGAGAAAAAAAAACGAATGAAGGATCAATATTTCATAAAACTTTATCTTAATAATTATAAAAAAAACACACACACACACTTCAGAGCCAATTCCATGCTCAGAGCTGATGCACAACATGTACAAAAGATGTTTATGCCTTTATTTTTTATTTCTATGGTTTTAAAAGCCTTCGCATGTTAAGTATTGTACACGAATAAAAGCAAAATTAAATAACAATTTATTGGTAAAATACATCAAAATCTAAGAACTGTATATTTGCATTTGTTTAAATAACTATCTTAAAATATTTTAATAATAAAAGTGTTGAATCTCGAGCTCATGTGATATATATATATATATATATATATATCACCAAAAACAAATATATAAAAATGGGAGAGTTTTTCTATTCTTGCGAATTAGATTTTTAAATATCTGAGTTATCAAAATGAGATTTAGTATTTGTGCTTTGTGAGAATCTATCTTGAAGTTTTAATTTCATTCATAATAATATCATAAAAAGCAAGCACAACTTTTAAATCTTGACCAAATCCATTTGATCTTCCCAGTAAATAATTCACAAACTAGAATTTTTGCATGAATTTCACAATTCTTTCTTAAAATGATTTATTACTGCATATATAATGTCAACCTCATTGATGCGCATTAGAAAATAATTAATTCATTTTTATCAGGCTCTTTTCTAGCAGATAATCTGAAATGTAGGCGTGGTAGTTGCTGTTTAGCATCAAACATTGCTCCATTACTTAATGAAAAATGCAGGCAAAGCTTTGAAATTTTGCATGCGTATTTATAAAGATTCGGGGTATCAAATGAACCAATAAAAAAATTTTCGTCAGTTTAATGATTTTTAGGGTACCATATCGCCTTAATTCTGCAAAGACTAAATGACATTACACAAAGACATAAAAGTAATACTTTTCACTATTCTTTTAAATGAGCATTCCGATATATATTTAGAGATATTTCAGCTAAATAGTTTCAATTCTAAAAAATTTTCATAAGTTTACTCCCCCATAACAAGTTTCACATGTAGTTGTTCCCTTCGAATCTTGGGGGTAATTTCAAATAAAGGATTAATGACAGTGTTCATTTTTTAACGAAAATATATAGTATATTTTAAGAAGTCAGGACCAAATTCAAAACAAAAGAAAAGAGAAGTAGAATAATTATTTTATGTTTTTATTTTATCATTTACGTATGTTCATAATAAAATTAAGATCCATGAATGCGTTAGATGATATTTTCTCAAATAATTGTATTTTTTTATTCAAAAAGAAGGGAAACTCCCAAAAGGATAAAAAAGATTTTTAAATATTTCCAATAATAGAAAGAAATTTTTTTGGAAAAGATTTATTGCAATAAACTTTTAGAAAAATTCGAATTACAATTAAATTATTTTGTGAAAATCTCAAGAGGTATTTTTTATTTAAATTCATTTGTATCTCTCCATATATTGCATCTTTTATCAAAGGAGCATCCATATATAGATAAACATTTTCAAAGATATTTCATCTCTTTTTTTATTTCTTTCCTAAACAGTAAAAATTGAAATTGCCTAAGGCACAATACATTTTTATTTCTTGGAAAGTAAACTAACAAAGAGATGTAAATGGGAAAGTTATGTGTTTTGAAGCGCAGTCAAACATGCTTAGTTAGATTTTCAAAATATTCTCAAAGCCCTTTCAATTTTCATTGAAAGAGGGGAAAAAATTAAAATTTCTCAGCCTCCGATATACGTTTCTTAATTAATGAGTGTGGGTGTATGTTTTCGATCTCAACCAATAAACTAATAATAGAGAGAATCAAAAGCTTGTAAATATTTTCTCTGAGTTTCCAATATAAATTATACTTAATAAAAACATGGAAACCTGTATAATTAACTATAAAATAATTTACACTTCTTGGCACATTCAATATAACATCATTCCTACATAAAAAATACAGCACAGTTTATGTGAAACTTTATTTTTATTGATGATAGTTTTCTACTTTATATCCTGGGTAATAATTCTTTTTTTCTTGATGTAATTACAAAATAGAAAACATTATTTTTAGCAAAAGGTTTGATGAAGAATTTTTTTTTTAATTTTTAAATTTGTGGTTTTGAATTTACGTTTCATGAGCCCCTACAATTTTTAATCAGTATCCGTTGGCGTAGTCGACGTTAGAACACTGTTCGGATTTCATATCGAGATTAGTGAGAACTTTGACCCAATTAAGTTTGCTGTGCAACACCTTAAATCTTTGGGACGGTTAGCATTTGAACTTGAAGATATAACCACTCAGCTACAACCGCTGCTCGTAAAAGTTTTCATTATAAATCAGTTCGAAAAACATGTTAGAGTAGTGATCGACAAATTGCGACCGTTTCTAGCCGGTTTGCCACAATTTTTTTAATAGTATATGCATTTTTAATTTCAATGTGTTTTTTCTAAAATAATAATATATGGGTATATGTTTTATTTTTTTGAATGTGCAAAGTTTCTTACAAATTTGAATTTTTTATAATACAGTAAAACGTCGTTTATCCTAATCAATTGGGACCGGACACCGTACGGATACGCGATTGTTCGGATAACCGAAAACCGAATGTGACCATGCAGTTTATGAAACCGGGCACTATGCGAATATTGAAAATCTTCACATGCGGGAAACGTGCTTGAAGAAAAAGCAAAATAGGTTCAAAATGTCGCAATTTTATCTTTATTGTGGAAAATAATCACTTATTTTTCGTTGTACCACTGTACACCTTCGTGTTTTCGCTGCAAAATCTCTAATTCTCTTGAGCAGCAGTTGAGTAGGACAGCACTCTGATTGTTATTCGTACCACTCCATAGATGTCTCTAAAGCAGAAACATGCCAGCATTTGATGGATCCTTGCTACTTTCGTTGTTGTTGTCCTCATTTTCATTTGTTTCATCGTCGACAGGGTTGGATTTTTCCTGCACCGAAGTTCCAATCTCGTCATTATTTAGCATTTGAAATCCATTGTCTTCTACACTGCATGCCCTCCAGGTTTCTACATCAACAAAAAAGCACGTATGCGACCCATCACTTAGAAACAAACTGATCTAATATTCCGCATAGATGTTTACCAAATCACACAACTGAAATTCCCTAAATATCCCTCACCTTGGGTCTTCCCGTCACTTTTTGGCCTCACTCGAAACAACTGTTGAGCATTGCACTGTTTGAAAACGTATCCGGACTTCGGTTCGGATATTTGACGCTCCAGATAATAAACGTTCGAATAAACGACGTTCTATTGTACGCAGAATATAGTTGTTATAGTTTACCTAAGAACTTAGTTAATCTAGAATTTCCCAAAATTAGAAATATGCGCATATCAATAACGTATAAGTACATACAAGATAATCTTATAAATTAAATCTTCGAAGCTATACATTGTGTTAATTCTTATGCAAGTAAAACCAATACTTTATACTAAGTGAACTAACATTGTGACTTAACCATACTGACTGGTAATGGGTCTTTTTTTTAGTTTTCAGCAATCTTACATTCTAGAGGGAGGTATCCAATTAGTGAACATTTTAAGTAGATAGCTTTACACTTTTGAAGGAAGCAAAAAATAAACAATACGAAATAACAGTTGAATAGAGAATGAGTAGAAAAAAGAGAATTTTACCAATGAATGGAAAGATAGAAGATAAGACTGCGTACATCAACTTCATGAGTAATGAATGCTATAATACATTATCTACCAAAAAAATGTTATAATTTGCTTTCCTGTGATCGGTCAGGCCAACTGCTGTAATATATTGTGTTGGAAACGACTTTTCTGTCATTCATATGCAAGATAGTACGCAATTTGGAACTAACGGATTTTGAAAACGGTCCAATCATTGGTTATCACAGAAATGGTCACGGCATTTGTGACATATTCGGGAGCAGAAGTACCCTAAATCAAGAGTGACCATTATGATTCGTAAGTGAAAGAGGAGTGGTAACTTTTGGAATGGGATCCGACAGGCAGATGCACAAAACTAGGTATTCGAGTTCAAAGGGTGTTGTTCAGAAATATCCGGAAGCAGCACACATTGTTGATTGAGCACATCCACTAGTAGTTTCAAGGAAGGAGGAATCTGGAACTGTTTTTTGGAAAACACCATCTGTAAAGAAAAGCATCACACAATTGTGACCTATTAAAAAGCTTCTATCACGAAGACAAGCAACGGGGTTCAACTAATGCGTGAAAAATCAGGCAACAGTAGACTGTATAACTATGGGGAAACCCTTCAAGGTTCACCTTCTTCCAATAGCAGGATCTGGATTTAGTGTGTTTTATGAGAACCCCTGCCTATAGGAATGCGTCGTACCAAAAGTGCAATGGGGATGTTTCTATTCGTATAATCTGGGTTACTAGGTTGGAACCCCTGGTATGCACTCAGCACCAAGATCTACTGCCCCAGTTTGAAGGGCCAGTATTTTTGAGAGAAATGGCAGAAGCCGTTGTCACTTTAGGGACGACAATGCTAGTCGAGATTCTCCATGACTTAGTGTGATGGAGAGTGGTAGTCAGGGGATTGGATTGGAGGCCGAACTAAAACTTATCGAACACATATGGGATGAATTGAAACAATGACTGCAGGGTTACCATGTCATCCGAAATCGGTGGGTGGACTGAGTTGTCTTTTCTAAGACAAGTAGAAAAAAATATTAATTTCGTTCGTACTGACGGAACACATGACACAGTTTCTCACCGCTACAATACCTGCTCAACTCAGAACTATTGATGGTGAGTACATATCCTTTTCTATCCCAAATACCAAATTGCTTCTTAGTGAAAAGCGTATATTCTCATATTAGTACTTGTTATTGTTTTGAATATTTGTAAATTATTTCTATTTCTATTACTAGATAACGCCATGTGTTCAACAGTGAAAAACTTGAAAAAGCTTTTTAGCAGTTTTAATGGATAAACAAGTTGTCTCGTTGACGACAAAGCCACATGACTCGTCACCAATATATTTCAGTACTTCACTTTTAAGCCTTAAAACTCTAACTACAATGTAATGCCCTAATATTAAAAGAAAAGAACTTCGAAAAACGTTATCAGGTCCTAAAAGGATTTTTAAGGAAATAAATGTCTCTCAACAAGTAGATATGCAGGCAGGTTATATTGCAGAGCATACAATATCAATAAAAGAAATAAATCACAGATGGGAAGTTCGATCAAAGTTTTTGATATACCTTATGTTCTAACAAAAAAAATTTGTGAAATTGTAAACGCATCTAAAAACAACGTGGCTAAAAGAGTTGTAGCCTCAAATAAACTCAACAATTAGAGTCAAACGTTGGTAAATTTGTCCGTCCCATAACTATGAATAAAAGCACTGGTATAAATGATACTGCTCGGCTAATATTATTTATAACATTAGCTGATGAAAGCTCTATTATTACAAGGGAACTAGAATGCATGCATCTTTATAACAAGTCTGACATTTTTCATGAATTTTTAGAAGGGTTTCCAAAAATTCATGACTTCTAAGGTACTCAAAAGGAAAAAAAAACATTTAAAATAGTACGACCAATAGGGCCCAAAGAATGAGTGGAAGAAAATTAGAATTGTTGGGGAATAATTAATAATCAAATATTTCTGAGGATAATGTTGTCTTTTTACATTACGTTATACACCACGTTGTCCAGTGTTAAGCTTTCTTGGTGAAATCTGAAGCATATAGATACTGTTCAATTTCTCGGGATTAATCTTAAGCAATTTCGAGATTTACTTGAATCCTTGCAATTTTAATATTCTGATATGCTGTTTTACATGAAAGTAAAGCAGAATCGTGAGTGAGTTTGGGATTTCAAGACCAAATAATGTCATTCTTTCATAACAAACAATGGTCTGAGGAGAGGAAATAATGTAAGAGACAACATGCCTTTCGAGATTTCTATTTTTCACTGATTATATCTACCACATTAATGTGTCATATTAAAATGAAAGAAAAAATCAAATTATTGATGATATCTAGGACCCTTTCAGAGGTTTTAAACAACAAATTGTTTTGTTTGCTAATCGTATCTTCCTTTCTGAAGTTAAATACAATAGCCCAAGTAAATAAAAACAAGCTTAAGTTGTGAAAATTTTCATCTTGAATTTGAACAAACATTTCAATATCATTTAAAAAAGACTTCATGGTTTCAACACATATCTTTTAATGTGGGTTGTGAAGTAGAAAAAATGTGTGGATTCACAACTTGAACTTTAACTGATTTTTTTCAATGGAACAGTAAACTTAAGCAAATGTTTCTTAGTGTCTCAAAATTAAATTTCTAAGTTTTTGGCAAAACTAAATTTCTCAAATCTAATATAGTTGAATAGTTCCTGGACTGATTCTAAATAAATCAATATCTTTTTAAAATGCAGCTCCAACTTCCTTCATTATTTAACATTATTTAACTTTCAAACTTTACTATTTTTTGCGCTAACTGAGTTATACAAAAATTTATTTTGATGTGTTAATCTTTTTTCTTTTTTCGTCCGCTCTCATTGTTTGCTCATCATTGGTTAGAGTGAACTCTGGTGTACTTTTTATGATTAATAGTCTCACAATTAAAAATAACTGTGAAACTATAGACAAAAAGGTTAAATAAAACAAAATGAACTTGATGTGCGTGCATGGTTATCTGATAAACCTCTCGAAATTATTATGTTTTAGTAGCCCAGTAGAAAGCACCTATGAGCAATATCAAAATTTAATGGCCTTAAAAATGCTATATTTTTCAAATTTATGTAAAAAAGATTACAAGTGAAATTTTGATGCAATAGAATTAATTTTAGAATGTTTCACTTTTCCTTTTCATAAGACTTATTTTATTCACACTACAATTTTCAACAAAAAACCCCTTTTGGCTGAATATAAAAAGAATTACGTATAAACGATTTTAAGAATATTAGCAAAGAATGGAAAATGTTTGGTTACATAAATGCCAAATAGATAAATACAAGGAATTTCTTACAATTTTTAAACTGCATGTTATGAATATTAAACAGTAGTATTTTGGACATTTAGTATTCAAAACATCTTTGTGAGAAAAAATTTATCACATTTTTATTGAGTTACATTTAATTGAAACCAAAAGACAACTTAATGTTTATAATCAATTTACACTTTGTTAAATATACATTTTTCTCTGGAGTTTCTAAGACTTTTATTTTATTTATTCATTTTGTTTATCTATGAGTATATTTAATAACAAGATTTCAAAGAAAGAGTAAACATTATTAAATTAATAATAAGTGATTAAATATATGGCAAAAAAACTCATTTTGACTCACATTTGATCAAGACGATTCTACATTGCTTATTTATTTTTGTAACAAGTGAAAAGTTTATTATTGTAATCTTAACCTGAAATACTTAAAATAATACATTAAAAAACGTTAGCAAAACTATAAACACTAAGCTATTTCATTAATTAAACTCATGTATGTATGTATATATATATATATATATATATATATATATATATATATATATATATAACTGCTTAACTTCTAACACTTTCTTTCGTTTTTCTCAAACAAGATTAAGTTATCATTTTTTTTTCAAATTTTAAAAATGATGTCATAAAACTTAAATAATTTTATGAAAATTAATCAAACAATACAAAATAATTCTAAGTTTTTTTACAAAATTGAACGTTTTTTCCTACCTATTTAGCTGTCATTAAGCTAAATTACTTAAAGATAATGTAAATATCTTTAAACAAATCCTTCGTCAATTACTATAGTTTAATAAATTTAGAAAATAGATAAATATATATTAAAATGGAAGGTGTATTTTAAGAGCATAGATGCTTAAAATATGTTTTCTCAGAGCGCAATAGTAAGCAGTTAAAAGCATATAAAAGCAACGTTACAAAATTTTATTTTGGAAATATATTTAAAATCTTCCTTTATTTATTTATAATGAAATAAAAAGATAATGCTTTTGAAGTACAGTAGAAATGAAATCCACTTTCTAAGGAATTAATTATATATATATATATATATATAAATTAAGTATTATAAGAAAGTATATATATATATATTATCCCTAAAAAATGCATATTTTGAATTATTCGGTATTTAGTTTTAATGTGTTATAATATGGAATGTTTTAGCTGGTGTGGCATGTATCATTTTGAAATTAATAAATACATAACAATTCAGACTTTTTTGTTACAAAGATTCGTATATACACATTTCAGAAATGTTAAATAAATTCTTAAAGCAAATAGAGCTATAGCAAGACTGTGTTTACTTCTTAAAATGCTATGAAAATCCTTTCTATATTAAATGATGCGTGACTTCAAAGAAAAGGATAAAATTTGCACATACACAATGATGTAAAAGAATGAATATATATAGATAAATTTGATTAAATATTATGAACATTTTGTTCCCGAGATAAAGCTGCAATGTCTTCTTTATTCCCTTTTCATTCAAACTACATTATGTGTCGTTCAAGTATTAATTTGTTATTCAATATAAGCTAAAAGCACTTCTCATCCATATTCATTAAGTTATTTAAATATTTTTCTATATCAAAAAAAAAATTTCTTAATTCTTTATTTTTTCTTTTCGTTTTTTCTCTCTGAAAATCAAATATAAGGCTGAAGTATTTTTATTGAAATAACCCTCAAAAAAACATCCTTTTTCCTCAATTTTTCTTTTCACTTTTTTAAATCTCTTCCATGTGTTAAATAATTATCATTAAAATACTAAACGCGTATTTATATCAGAGCTATAATCGTATAAAAAGCTGTTAAATCTGTTGTATAAATATCTTTGATGTGCAAATTTTTCCTTTCCGATCTTTCCTAAATTAACATAATATCACACGAAATACTATTTTTATTTTACACTGTCTAGGAATTTTCTTCAATTCCTTAATAAAAAGCTTAGATTAAGACCTGATCAGAATATTTTTCCTATAATATTGTAATTGATTTTTTGAGTACTCAGATGAAGCTCATTAAATTAAAAATAATTATCGGAGTTTCAGTAAAATGATATATTTTTTGCAGATATTACAATAGCTTAAGTTAAGCGACTTTTTTTTAGGGTTATGCAAATGTCTGAATACATGACATTTAGATTAACTTTTTTCCGTAAATTAATAGAATGTTTTTTTTTCAAAGTGTTACCCAAATAGAATTTCCAAACCAGATTTATTAATAGATTTCGACTTTTTTCCTGAATATCTATATTCGGCATACGCAAATGTTAAAATATCTTGAGAAAACTTTCTAAGAAATTCTTTTTGAGACTCATTGATAAATTATACATATTGTTTAAAACTAGAATAAATATTTTTTTTACCTTATTTAGTTTATTTCAGCCTTTTTTTAACTGCTCTACATTAAAGGATAAGCAAAGCATGGAACATTTGCAAATTTCATTTAAATAGTCTTGTCTCATTCTATCAAAGTATTAGACAAGTTTTTTAATGCATCGATTTCTGAAGTAGTAACTTTAATGCAAATGCACTGCTCAAATAGTTAGGAGAACACGTGAATGTAACGAAATTACGCAAATATTTCTGATAGCTAACGTAAAATAAAACGTTCATAGTCTAAAGTGTAACAGAAAACAGAAGAATAAAAATTCATATGTAAATTAACGTTCATGAAGTGAAAAATTAGAAAAAGGATACATGTGAAGAAGGATATATATGCAGATTTTGTAGAAGCTGTTGTTTTCCATTGTCTCAGTGGTGAAATTCAACCTTTTTAAACGATACAGACTGGAAAATGCCATGGCTATGTGATTCATCGAAATCTTGGTCTTGGCGTATATTACTGGGAGACTTGAACACAGACAAACTTAATGAACTGTAGAGTTCACTGTTGGAGTAGCAACAAGTATCATTGCAAGACCGTAGAATAGATTTTAAGGAACAGGGCATGTTCAACGTCGATCAGGACAAGGTCTTCCTTGTGGTACCACAACAAATAATTATCGATATATCCTGTTAGCAACTCATCGAGACAGAACAGCTAATGAGGCGCAGATTCAAAGACAGTTTCTTTTGTCAACAGAAAGAAGCGTCTCAAACCGGATAATCTGAAAGAGGCTTCATGCGGGTGCTCTGTACGCATAGGTCGATGGGTGTATTCCACTGACAGAAAGACACCAGAAGAAAGGGAGCTGCTAAACATTGAGATTGGAGTCAAGTGCTGCTTACGAAGGATTCCCGATTCAGCTTATAGTGGGACACCAGACATGTTTTGGTATTGCGAGAAAGGGGCATTCGAAATAACCGTAAATTCTTCCGGAAAGATCACATTACAGACGTGAAAATTTGATGGTATGGGCTGGAGTCAGCAGGGGTGAACGTACTGAACTGCATATTATTTGCAAGAACAATTTGACAGCTCGAAGATATGCAGACGAGATCCCCAGACCTCTTGTCAAACCTTACGCTGCAACCAATGGCGATTCTTTTCTTTTAATGCCAGATTTCATACGGATTGTCTTGTGGAGAGCTTTCTTGAAGCTGAAACAATACAACGTATGGAGTGGTCAACATGCTGTCCTACTCTCAATAATATCAAGCATATTTGAAACGCACTCGGACGACGAGTTGCTGCAAGACCAAGGCCTCCTGATACTGTCCTAGACTCGAAGATCACACTTCATCAATCGTTGAACACTATTCCCCAAAGTTTAGTTAATAACCTCATCGTATCCATGTTAAACAGGTGTGTGGCAGTCTTAGGGGTTGGGGAGAACTACACACCATATTAAACATCATTTATCATTTCCAAATAATCAATTTTTTGTCTTTTACATAAAACCAAATTATTGTCCTTAGCCATATTTCACAAAATTCCTCAACATTCTTAAGTATTACTGGTCCTATGTAATTACTTTTTGCTTCTTTTATTCAGTATTGTGTTTTGATGTATTCTCCCTTTTATGACCATGCATGGCTATCGCACAATGGTTCATCCCTGTTTTGCTTGCTTCCCTAATTTTTGTGAGCTGTGTGTTTTAATTATATGGAATTATTTTTATTTTATTTTTGTATCATTGCAAAATAATATCTTAAAAACATTATATCAGTATAGAATTAATGCATTTATTATATAATTTTAACAATGTAAGTGTATATATATAAATGTAAGAAGAACAGCTTTAAAAGGAGAGAGAAAAGGAAACTAAAAAATTTGTTACCCTGAAGGTTTATAAACAAATGTTTAGAAACACAATATTCTTGAGTTAAGTAACAAACATAAAAATATAATATGCCCTCAAAGTACGGTTTCATTAATACCCTAAAAAACATATATTATATGGGAGTAATGATCCACAGAAAAATCACCAAATCTAAAGAAATTTTTTTAAGAATCAAAAATAATTTCTGTAAAGGACTTAAACGAAAGAAAAGCAGTATAATTGATTTAAATCAGGGAATAAAAAGCGAGCAGTGTCTATTATTTGTTTATTTCTAACGAAATTTCCGGTTTTCCAGTAGCAGAGTAAACGAAAAAAGGACCCAGAATATCATTTTTCAAAATTTATGGCTGAAGATAACATGGAACTTAATAAATTAAAACAACCATTTGAAAATGCTTCAAAGCGAATACGTTAACACAATGCCAAGAACTCTTAGAATTAAGATTAAAATCAAATGAAAAGTAAAAATCAGTTTTAGAAAAACTTTGTCTGCATGTGAAAACTTTATATGTGTTTCTCTTGCAATATTTAATGTAGCTAAATGTAAAAAGCTTATTTAAACACAAATAATTACTGAAATTATAGAAATTATGTTTGGAGAAAATTTCACCAAATCACATTGCATCCCATACCTCAAGAAAATGTTGCTGTTATCCATTGAATTAATGGTATAGATCCATTAGAGCTTTTCGGGGAAATTTTTCAACTATTGAAATGAAAACGTGGCAAAATGTTTTCAGTTTAGCTTAAAGAGACAACAGATATCAATAAAGGTGCTCATTTCATATTGTAACGGATGGGCTTTCGCTTCCATTATAGTGCGCGAGAACTAAAAGAACTTCTCGTCTTGCTTTATCTTAAGTTAATCTTCATTCTATCCTTTAGCTTCTAACGTCTCTCTCTCCTACTCGAATCCGAAGTCTAATACTTAAACACATGACATAATTTACAAAGATCGCGTCTTCTTCTTTGGGAGGAAGTTTTTAATTAAACAATATTTAAAGAAAGATATTCCCCAAGAGGATTATTAGAAAAAACGTGGATAGACCCGTTACTATATATTATGTTCGATTTTGCGATTTGTCTTCGGAATTATTTTTAAGCAAATCGATGGAACACTCAAAGTAACAGTTCTCACATCATTTGCTATCTTAAAGGATTTTTTAAACAAAGCAAACATTAAATGAGAAAAATTGTCGAAATGTGTACTGATGGAGTTATTACCTAATTATTTAAATTAAGTTAAATTACCTAATTATTTATAGCCCTTGTTAATCTAGCGAAATGTTTGCAATAGTCCCTACGCTATTGTAAAATAGAAGGTTTGATACATCATTGAATTCTTCAGGCAACTTGATAGTCCATGATGTAATAAATCCCTTGGTTTAGTGAAATAAAACATTGATTTCAATTTATTTATGTTGGTAATATATTAGTCCTTGAGAACGTAAATAGAAAATCTGGGAGAGACTTTCAGATTTAAGTTAATGATTAATAAGAACTAAGATAAATTTCAAGTTTTAAGTAAATTGGATTCTACTATATTTGTAGTTCAAGGCAATCTCTTGTGAAACTCTTCTCAAGATTAAATTGAATAGAAATCGTTTTTCCTCTCTCGTTTGAAATAATTTTCCCGAATATTTGGATATAATTTACCTTTAATGCAAAGTTCGAAAAGAATTATTTTTGTCTAAGATCCCATCTTGAAATAAATTGGAAACAATACAAAATAAGAACGCATCTATTACAAAGTATAAAAATAAGAATTCATCTTTGGTTACTATTACTTAAAACATGCTGTGTCAAATAAATAGTTAGAAGGCTTCCTTTTTATAAATTGCTCAAGTCATAAGGAATATCAAGATTAAGAAAGGAAGTTTCAAGATTAGAATCCCAATGGAATGCTGACTTAGTTATCGCGAAATATGCGATGCAGTTTATATCAAAAGAGATGTGTACAATGTATACAATTTCCTTGAAGTGCCACATACATTTTATTTCCAGGAAATTTCCCCGGGGCTATATTTATTTATGCTCCTACGCATTTAAGCTATTTAACTCTCTTTTGTAAAAAGCGGTTTCCCATCAACATTTATTTCTTAGATCTGAAAATAAATGTTTATATATTCTAGTGATGTCAGACTGAATGAGTATTTCTGAAGTTCTTTCAGTACATAGATATTTTGTTACACAATTTGAAAAAGTCGATTGAAAGTTGTATTCAAAATGTTGCATGACAAATGTAAGCCTTTGAATACATGATTCTCGTTTAGGATCTGAATACAACTGAAATGCATCTTTAAAGCAACTCACGTATGAAGATTATGTCTAAAGTTTTATGCTAATCTCATCTACTATTGTCTCACTCTTTTCAATATATTTATACCGCTTCTAGAAGACAAAGATATTTTCTTTACAAGTATTTACTAAAATACTGTGATACTTTCTAGAAATTTTATGTTCGTATTTTATGTTATACATGATAACAGAATTAATTGCTTTGTCATCGATTTTTAAAGATGAATATAATTTAAAAGGATATTTCCTCTCAGAAATTGCTTTAGCACGTGTATTATATTTCTTGAATAATTAAAATGCTTTATTACCCTACGAAAATTGTAATATAAATCTGATATTTTTATTCATCAACAATCGATAAAAGTCTAAACATAGTCTACAAAAGTATTTTTGTAAACACCATTTTGTTTAAAAAATTAAATTTATCAATTTGTTCTTAAAGTATGTATTATTTATGCTTTATTATATGGACTTATAAAGAGCTGTAAAAAATGGAAAAGTATTTGTCTTAAATATGTAAAAACATATCAGATCTTAAAAGAAGGAAAAGACATTTCCTGTACAATATCTAAATGAATAATAGTGTTTATGAAGAAAAATATATTCTTCAATATAAATAAATACATTTTTCATGTAAAATGTAAACTGAAGATGATACAGACGATATATATATGTACTAGTGTGCAAAGCTTAAACAGTTATTTTTTCTGATATTGTCATAATTGAACAAAAAAAAGATAATTGGGAGGCATGAGATTTATTCATTTAGGAACAATATAGTTTTTAAAATATGAAAAAAAAACACAGTAGCAAAATTTCAATTAAACCCATTCAGTATGGAACGAAGCAGGAAATGGCTTTATTAATAGAATGGCTTTGATTCCAAGTGCTATCTGGTTACCAGGGAAAACAACAAAACAAAAATTCTTATTCGGAGATATAACCTTCCCTGACTTCAATGACTGCCACTCACTTTGTGTATCCATACTCAACATCACATTAACCAAGAGTTCTGAAGGTAAAAGAGTTATTGGTGCATGGACATCTGTGTCAGTTTTATTGAGTTCTTTAAAGGATACGAACGTGTAGCCAAGTGTCTCCCCAAAACATATCGCGTTTGTTTATGGAGATTTAAATCGAGGAAACATGATCGCCAAACCATTATGCTGATATATTCAGTTCAGAAATTTTTAGCTTCTTAGATGAATCTGCTTTTGTGATTGCTTGTGTGACATCTTATTGAGATAGACTTACTTGGAGACTACTCGGGGTATGAAAAGAAGACAGTTGCATATATAGGTATACATGAATAAATGCTATTAACTCGGTAAATATTTAAGCTCAATGCTCTTTCCATTCAATGATGATATAATCTTTCTGTGAGAACTGACACGTGTGTTAGAAATAGAGCATCACAGAACTAAAATATTATGTGTGTTTGAATCTTTTTCTCTAATTATATGCACCTGTATTAAATAAGTTTTCTTAAGAAAAAAATAAATGTATATATTTCTTACTTGTATTTTTTGCTTCTTTTTTCTTAATTCTTAGTCTGTTTTATTTGAAGTTGGGAAAGAAGGATGTTTTCATAAACACTAACGTCCGCAAAAATAATAAATAGCCACCAGCTACTGTGTGGGTTGTATTTTTGTAATACGCTATAAATATTTTTCTGTGTTAAAAATATTCATTTATCATGAAAAAAAGGGCATAACTTTGTAGTTAATATGCTGAATGTTATAAATCATTCAGAAACAGAATCAAATAAGTTTTGCACATTGCTTAAATTAACACAATCTTTAGAATGTATTTTAGGGAACATTCGCCAAGGAATCATATCATTATTTGACCACGGTTCAACGTTAGGAGGTCCGTAGTCAATGCCGTAGTCATCATGTTGCTTTATAATGCGATGTTAATAAACACATACTCTCTCACCTAAGGAATCGTATAATTGTTGAACTAGATAAAATCCTCTTGAAATACTCTTACATTTTATGTCAAAGTTTTATTTATATGTTCCTAACTAAATATTTTCCTTTTTCATAAAGTTTTCTTTCATCACAGACACTTATACCCGCCTTATATTATATTATATATAGATCATGCATTTTATGATTAGGTACTAGAAAAGTAAATTACTTTTTGAAACATTAGTTTTCATATCCATAAATAATTACAATTTTTTGCTGAATCGGAAATAATGGATTTTTATTCTATTCTGTAAATCTACTACAGTCTGCATTTTTTTTAAAAGCTTATTTTATCTTTGCTTTCTCATTCATACATTTTAATACTGTCTGTAATTGGCTAAGAAAAATTAACATTATCCTCCGGCAGGCAAGAGAACAAAATTATATATTGAAGAAAAAATTATTAAAATTCACCAATCATAACTAAAAAAAATCACCGAGTTTTTTTTTTCCAGTTTAAAAAGAATAAATGGAATTATCTAATAATCTATCGTAATAATTTATAATAATAATTTATCATAATAATTTATTATAATAATTTATCATAATAATTTATTATAATAATTTATCATAATAATTTATTATAATAATTTATCATAATAATCTACCATAATAATTCATCATAATAATTTACCATAGTAATCTATTACAATAATTTAATTTCTTGATTTTTAAAATCATATTGAAAGCATAAACACAGCCATATGAAACTGTACCAGATTAGTTACGTTCATAAAGGATTCAAGAACATCTCCCTTCGTAATTAAATGGGACTTGAGAAGCGATAACATGTCAGAATTGTTGAATATAATTATCTCGCCTTCATCTGAATTACTAAGTACATACGAAAGTCAGTCCGATGAACCAATGAGAGTAAACTGACCACCATTCAGTAGTGCATAGTAGAAACTGACAATGTGTTCCCTTCGAGTTAATAATCAATAGAACGACAAAATCAATGGATTATGCGTAACCGACGACAAAACCAATAATAATTTACTCATCCAAGATTACTGTTTGCATTAGAAAAGGATATCAATTTAAGAGATCATCAATATTTTTTCATTAATTCGCTAAAAAATGTTTTAGCCGTTTGAAAAATTAATATACTTTAGAGTTGATTTTCTATTTTTATTTGAATTCAAAAAGCGCAACATCACTTGTACGTTAATATTTCTTTTAAAAACGAGTAATGTAGATTTCAGCAATATATACACACACTAAATTTTAAAACTATCTTTTTTAAACTTTTACGATCTTCCCAAAATTGGATTAATAGATTCGATTATTCGAAGAGTATAACATTCAAGCAATTGGTAGATGAGCATATTACACTAGATGTGGTTCTATCCACAGATTTTTTAAAACAAAATTAAGTGTGGTATCTGTAAAATTTCATTGCTTAGACTTTAAATTTTATGAAATTGTTTACTGTAATTGTACATAATTGTTTAAAAAAGAACAGGCTCTTTACTCAGTTTTTTATTCGATACTTTCGTTTATAATCATATTTATTTCAACCATGACCAACAGAAAATAAAAGATTATTTTCTAGGGTGCTATAAAAAAATTGAAAACTTTTTTTTTAATTTAGAAAAACTCTTTAAAACTCTCAGTTAAGAATTTAAGTCAGATTTGAATTGGTTGTTTGAAATGTTTTGAATTTCACTGCTTGGAACGGATGGCCTGTTTCGCATTGAAAAGTGCCTAATACAGATATCTTAACCTCTTAATAAGATATCGCCAACAAATATGTTAACCTCAAACCCCTGTCTGACGACGAGGTTCTCCAAGCTTCTATATCTCACGTTATAAGAATCATAAAATTTTCAAACCGAATTTAATGTACCATGTGGTGGTATAATTATTTTCACTTACCATTGGACTCATAAAAACTCCAAAAAGCGAGTAATTCAACAGAAATTCTCCAAAAAAAACTGTCTCTGTTTTTTTTTTAATTTAATTTTTTTTTACTTATTTAAAATAGCTTTACGGGGGTGAGCATGTTAAACAAACTAATCTAAATCAAAAAGAAACTCAAATAACATTTCATTTTACCCTTATATTTAAAAAAATTCATAATTAAATAAAATATTTATACATGAAGTAAAGATGTATTCAAATAAAATTTTAAAACTTCAGAAACAAAGTTCAAACTTGATAAAAAAAATTCTCATTTTACATAAAAAACAAAGTCACATTGTAAATTATAGTAGTTGAGAAACTTTAATAAGCAAGATTCTTACATATCCAGTAAACTTAAGCAAGAAAATTTAGCAACACTGGAAATATAATACTGTACAGTTGTTCGGATTAAATAGAGGTATGAATTATATAATCCGTAAAAAAGTCCTCGTAGTTTTTTAAATGTCTAAGTGTATGATTACATTAAAACGAATCAAGTACAAAAATTTTACTAGAATGAATAAAATAAAAAAAGAATATATGTAACTAAATTATATAGAAGGAGTCTCAGGACCAGATTACAAATCCTAGAAGGGCAGGGTACTCTTAGATGCCTAGGAATAGCACAGAGATGTTGGATCGCAAATAATTTCCATTAGTAGATTATGGAGCTACACGTGCGCAGGTTTCCCAAACGTTCTTACAAGAACCTTCGTTTCCCACGATGACGAAGTGATAGTATGATGCGAACACAGAGCCAGCGAATGTGCATCTAGCGTAAGAGCTGGTGAAATGCAGTGGTTCAGTCCCACATCGCCTGTATGCTTTACAATATTCGATGAGGAGTACTCCTAACCATAAATTTTTTGGACACCATCACTAACGGTTAACTGACAGCTGTTCTTTCCGGATATCCGTACTGAAACGTAAATGAATGGTACAGACTTCGGACATTGAGGAAATTTTACTAGTTCTGGTTCAGAAAATTAGCTTAGGTATGCGAACTAAGTACAGCGCAGCCTGAAAACGACATGCATCGATATCCCTTACAGCGTCGAGGACCTAGTTGTCCGCCTCGCAGTAGCTTCTGGGGAAGTCCGAGACACGTCCGGATCTTCGAGAATTTCTGGAATGCCTAGCACTGAGACAGTTTGTATATACATAAATAAACTCATAAGTAATAAATTCCTTATTAGTTTAAAAAGTCAGAAATATTCAAGAAAGGGGTATGTTTCAAAAAGATTCGTAAAAATAGTTTTCATCATAAAAAAAAATTTTTTTTTTGGAAGAAAAAGATATTTCAAATTCCTGTCGATAAAATGTGTTGCATGCAAACATCATAATTCTATAGTGCTATAGTTGGATGTATCTTCCATTTCCCAAATAACAGTTGGCAAGCGAAAGACAGCACCATTAACTGCAGAACGTAACATATTTAGATGTATACAGATTTCGTAGCAATTGGTATCTTTTAACTTCTTAAAAGTATGGTATCTTACGGTACCTATTAATGTAACTAAAAGCCAAAACCAAGTGGACTTAAATTCTGTAAGTGAAGTGAAATTTTATCCTGTAAAACGAACAATGAAACACATGTCCCTCAGTAAAAGAAAAAAAACACATTTAGCATCCTTTTTAATTTGTGCTACTAGAATATCTATTTTACAGTTAAGTTTTAACAAGAGATAATATATAAAATAAATGAGTTATTTAACATATTGTGCAAAAATCAAATTTTTCCAACAGTTTTACAGCAAAGGAAACTGCCCTTTTTTTTTGACACAATGCCACTTATTCAGATGTATCGTGATAAACACGTTTTAAGACAGGAAATTATCCACATAGCGAAGAATACCTATACAAATTAAGTATTAATATCAATCTCATAATTGTCTCTGAAATGAAACTGCAACCTCAAAAAATTGAGAACTATTGTTGAGTTACATAAACATAACATGAATTGACTGAAATGTACATCAAATATAAACAAACATCTATATTTGCGAACTAATTTTAACGTCAATTGAGGCTTTCTAATAAGAGGGAGAACAAATCGGTGGTTTGCATGCTAAGCATCTACTGTTTGCTTGTAATTTATCACTCAGAAATTAATTATTCTGATTAAATGTAACAAGTAATTAAAGTTAAGAGGGAAAGAGAGTCCAATAACATCCTATTATTCTACTCCTAGTTGGCCGTTAAGTTTCAGTGATTTATGGCTCGATCGGTGGTAAAACAACAACTTGCTGTGAATATTGGGTTTGGTTCGCACAGAGAGAGAGAGAGAGAGTAGGTGTCGTTAAAATGTGAGTCCATCTAAACATGATATTGTGAGTAAATACTAGAAGTGAAACACGAGATGTGAATTGTTACATAAATAGATATTAAGTGTTTTTCTGATATAGAATTTAGTATATATCATGTAATTTTCTTTGAACATCACACACTATTTATTAAGGATAAAAACAGTTCAAATATATTTTAATTTATGATTTTGTGAAATCATAAAAAGGCTAAAGAAACAGAATGTTTTAACTTCTGTCTGAAATATATACATTAATGTATACAATAAATATTTATACTATCCATGAAGATCTATTACATATCAGTAATGTTAACGCAGATGTAAACACTGGATGCTACAGAAGTTTTACTGAAATTAACGCAAAGCTTATACTATATATTAACTCGTAAACTTAAATAGACCGAATTAATTTTGTACCGAAATAGTTTTTAATTAATATTAAGTAACTTGTACATCTGTAATAACTTCGAAAAGAAAGAAAGAAAGCTTATTTTTATAAAATTGATCAGTAATAATGATCAAACCAAGGAAAGCATTAAAAATACTTTTTTTTCGCAAGGATGCCTAAATTTGTTCAAACCAGGAATCATAAAAATTTATTTTGGATTATATAAAAATGCCAACAAAAAAAAAGATTAAAAAATTATGTTTATTATAACATTCCATGTTTTGTTTTTATTTATCATTTTGTCAAATGCTGAAGCAATTAAGGATAAATTCCTTCCCATGGGTGATATTACCGGGGTATTTTGTACTAAGCAAATAACCAAAAGAATTGATTCGTCAATTGATTAGTCTCATATCTTATTAACTGTAGAAAAATATATTTAAGTCTTCCTAGGAATATAAATTGCTGTTATCTTGAAGTAAGCCCCTTGAAATATATACTTTGCAATAAATTAAATATATATTGCAATAAAAGATCAATCACTTTTACTGTTTATTATTTATTAGAATATAATTGCCTACCATGCTTTTAAAAGTACAAATGTAACTATTGTTTGAATGTTAAGAGTAAAATAAAGATACTATAAAGAATGGCAAAATGTAAATATCCTTTTTGTAATATTAACTGATGTTTTTGCTTAACTGTGCTTTATAATGTCAGGGATTCTCAAAACTTAAAGCCAACTAATCACACCGTTGCTGTTCTTTCGGATATGTCCAGGGCTTTTGACAGAGTCTGGAGACAAAAACTGATTACTAAACTTTATGACGTTTTCGGTATTAGGGGTAAAATTCTACCTTGAATCTCAGAATTTTTACAGAATAGATATTTAAGGTTGAAATACATATATACTTTATCTGATCATTTTTAATTGAGTCAAGGCTTTCCCCAGGGTTCAGTTCTAAGCTCGATACTATTCTCATTATATGTTTCTGGTCTTGAGAAGGTAATCAATAAATACAGTAGTATGGGTATTTTGTCAATAATATCATCCTTTGGTATTCTGATTTTGAAATAAAAAATAGAGACTAACCTTAATTCTGTACTTTCTGAAGTCTGCACCTTAGCTGAAGAGCAAAAGGTGTCAAAGGTCACCTTTTTCACCATCAAACATACATTTCTATAATTATCAACCAACTGTTTTTATGAATGATAGTCTATTAAATAAAATAAAAAATGCTAAATACCCGGATGAAATTCTGGATCAGGAAATTTTGAGTAACAGACATATAGAGGCTCAAGCATACATGCTAAAAAAAGACTTAAAATTCTCAAATATATTTCCGGGCATAACTGGGGGGCGGATGCTAATACCCTGAGAACAAACGACATCTCACTGGTCAGGCCAATTTTGGAATATGGCTTTCCAGCTTATTTTTGTGCCTCTATGAAGCTAACTTAACAAACTTGAACGATTGCAACTAAGCTCGGCAAGAATAATTAATGGCCTTCGTAATAGATGCCCTAATAATATTTTTTTGAATGAGAGGGATTTAGACCACCTCTTTCTATGAGAAGAAGTTATAACCTGGTAAAATATTACAATAAGTTATCTAAGTACAATGACCAGCCCAGAACTTCTGCCGTTCTCCATTGTTGGTTCAATAACAAGTGATTAAAGAAACATAGCACTTTCCCTTTGGCAGTTGATATGGGCCTGCTTTCTGGTAATGCTGATCCTTACTCCTTAAAACTTTTTTTCCCACTTTAAGTTCGACTCAGATCAAATACCTTCCCAGACTGAGGTATTGATCAGGGTGCGTAAAAGGTCAGATATACCAGAAGTTTCCAGACAGATGTCTGTGGAGACAATTCGTGTGTGTGTGTGTGTGTGTGTGTGTGTGTGTGTGTGTGTGTGTGTGTGTGTGTGTGTGTGGTGTGTGTGTGTGTGTGTGTGTGTGTGTGTGTGTGTGTGTGTTGTGGTGTGGTGTGTGTGTGTGTGTGTGTGTGTGTGTGTGTGTGTGTGTGTTGTGTGTGTGTGTGTTGGTGTGTTTGTGTGTGTTGTGTGTTGTGTGGTGTGTGTGGCCTCCCTCATTCGGCATCTGCACTGATAGAAGTGTGGGTGACGGTGGTATTTCTGAAAGTGGAGTGCATATTGAGACACCTGATGGTACATTTGCCATTAAGATTAAAAATAATAACTGTGTTGTTCTGTTTTTAGGTCTGAACTTTTTGCAATATATAAGGGATTGCAATTCATTGACACGGCTTCTAAACTTGTCTGCAGGACCATTTGGTTTTAACTGACGATCATGCTTCTCTACAACACTTTTCTCATTGGACAACTCTTGGGGATAAGACATGTCTAAATATTTTGGATCTTGGGGTTCGACTCTCTTCTAGTCAACCTATATATTTTCAATGGGTCCGCTCCAAATGGTAACGAGATAGCCGATAGTTTGGCCAAGTCTGCCACTGCTGACGCCTTGCAGGGTAACGCTTGTTTAACTTTTGCCGAACTCTCCTTCATTAAAAGGATATAATTAAACGCACATTGGAGAATACAGCTTACCCACCCTTGATATCTTGGGAAAATACCTCGTTGGTGTCATCCGCTCAACATTCCTAGGAATCAGCAGACTGCTCTATCACGTTTTTTTTAGTGACCACATCAATATCTTACTTTTCATTAGGGTCAGAAAGTCTTTCCAGAGTTTCATTGGTGCAAGGCTGACCAGGAATCCCCCCCCCTCAATAATATTCTCAATTGCTTCAGTTTTACTATTGGCGAGGTTTTAGGAATCCTATATTGTTTTTGGACTTTTTGTTGATTTTTGGTGGTGCAGCTAAGCTATATACATAACCTGGGAGGAGAAACAACAACAATGTACATTATATTTGTTGGATCTCGTATTTTCACCATATTTATATAGAGACTACATAAAAAATTAATTTTCTTAAAAAATTATATCATTTTTTTTTTATTTTAACAATGCAGAAAATAAATGCAGTCATTTTTACTGCTTTAACGAATATATTGTTTTTTTAAATTAATTTTTGGAATTTCGATCTTATAATACTGACCAATTATTATTCGTATCCATGATATTTTCTTTTAAATATTTCGTATCTGATGTGAAATCTGAGATATTACTATGTTCGTAATTCTCACATTATAATTTTTGATAATTTCTGCGCTTGTATAAATTAATATAG
>BMAO01032322.1:0-19287 GCA_019973975.1 Trichonephila clavata | reverse complement strand
GTTGAAAACGTGCGGATTGTTTACACAAAAGCTTACGATGCTATCAGTTTATAAACCAGAACCCCATTATAAGTGTTATTACAGTGGCGTAGCGGAAAATATTTGGGCCCCCAGCTAGGTCAAGTTTTGGGCCCTAAGCCAAATCTTTCAAAAATTACAAAACCAAACATAATGTACCTTTACACATAACGTAAAAATATTTAAACATTAAACTTATAACTGAATACAAAATCAACCTGAGTCTGAGTGAACGAAGTAAAATAACGTATAACATTAGGGAGTATTTATAGTATTTCTTAAAATGGAAAGTCTAACAACAGTTGAAAGATAACCTGGTAACAAATAAAAACAATATACTAAGAAAGACATGAAACTGTAAAATAATTTTCACTTTCAAATTCTTCAATTTCAATGAAAGAAAAAAGGTATCGCTTACCTTATTCTTCGTTTCTGAATCCCAGGATGAGTTTGATCTAAAAAAGTTCGATTATATTCTACCATAAATACTGCCACTCTTAAAAAGAAGAGTTCTTTGTATAATGCAAAAATTATTTAGTAAAAAAAGAAATAGAAAACTGATACATATTCCGCGTCCTAAGACAAAGACACAACTATTATTACTAATACACAGACTAAAAGAAAATTTGTTCCCTTAAATCTGTATCTATGGCGCACCTGCATAATGTGCAAAATCACTTCTATTCAAGTATGTTTCTTCGTTTTCATCTTCCGACTCCTTTTCTTTGGATAAAGTATCCTCATTAGCTGAAGTTTTCAAAATTGTGAATTAATTTCTTATGAATTCATTTCCACTTCCATGATATGTTCATCTGGTTATTAACACTATTAATAGCACTTGCACAAGAATATGTACTTGCAGATATTAAAAAGGTATCGAATTTTGCATATTTACTCTATTAATATTATGCTCCCGTTTTTTCCTTTTGAATTTTTCGTTTTTGGGAAACACTCTAAAGTTTCTTTTAACTCTACTCATTTTAGGGCCGTGTTTCTTCTAGTCTTATTAACAAAATTCCATTCTTTTAACCAGAATATTTAATTCCGATAAAAAAACCGGTTCTAATACTGAAAGTAAGAAGAAGTGAGATGGAAATGTTATAATAGTAAAGGAACACACTCTATATTTTAGTGCATTGAATATAAAAATAGAGATGTCAGTTCTAAAAGTAATTTTGTGAAACTTTTCTCATTATGCTTTATTTGATTGAATACTCATAATTCAAAAGCAAATAATCATTTAAAATGCACTCTAGGCTTTTCCAAGTATCGTAATGCTATTTCACATGAAAAAAGTGTAACAGATGTACGTTATTTACAACTTCGTTAAATGAAAATGAAATGCATGAGGGAGGCGGGTTACTCTGCAGCTTCAGTTAAAAGTAAGTCATGTTTTTTTTCTTTCTCTCGGCAGCTAATGTAAAGTATACTAAAAAAAAAACAGTGATGAATTTTTTTTTTATCTTCCTAGCATTATTTCCGGATTCTCATCTGCCTTATATTTTATTTGTTAGTAATTTAGGTTTAAAAAAGAAACCCCACTAAAGAAAAATATCTCTCGTCGTGGGGATTACAGCACATCAAACAAAATGTGTTTTGATTTGGTTATTGGATTAAAGATATCCAATGAGTGTATTAAAATTTTGATTTTGAATGACGTCAGATCGCCAATTGAAAAATCGCTTAAAAGTTGAATTTTAAAAAACTCTAAAGCGAATTTTGAGAAAATCTACACAAAGGGCGCCAGTCAAGCTTTGGGCCCCCTAGAAGCCTTGCCCCCCCCCCCGTAGTGTGGGGGTTGATGGGTTGTACGTTACGCCACTGTGTTATTAATGTCTGAATGTATCTGAATTAATATATATATATATAATTGTAAATGATTAATTTACTAATTTTTTCTTTTATGTGGTGCTGCTATAAGATGGTTCAGTGTTGATGGGTAGTAAAAATGGCTGTGTTATGAGAGTCATTTCATATATACATTATTTACACTATTTCAAGCGTTCATTACACAAAACTTGCAACAATGTGTTACTTTTTCTGAGCAGAGATCTGCTTAGAAAGGTGTTGCCAAAAATTGTCCCACAAGAGAGTTACGGGGCGTTATAAATAAAAATGATCCTTTTTTATCAGCTATTAGATCTACAGACTTAAAATTTTTACAAAAATTAGTTTTTTGTTCAGCTGAGATATACAAAAAGATTTTTTTTTTGTTTATTTTGCAATTCACGTTTATTTGTGTTTATTTTACAAATAACTTCTTAAAAACCTCTTTATGCTACAATGTGTGTTGCTTAATTTCTCAATTCACTCGTGCGAAGAACGGGTATAATAGCTATTGTTATGTATTTTAAACATATTCATTAAAATATGAAATAGACAAAGTAAAATGTAAGTATTTCCCTTTATAACTGTTAAATTAAAAGAAAAATATAAGTACAAAATTTTATGCGAACGTAGTGCTTACATCGCTCTACCTTTCATGTCTCAAAATCAGGGGTATAATCTGTGACTTCTAATTTGACACGATTCTGATCATTCAGTTGTTAAACGATTTCTTTGCGGACTCGGAAATATTATGCATATGAAGAATTTTTTTACTCTGATATGTTGAATCAAAAGCGGAATGCATGATATACATTCAGTTTTCTATCTTCTCACTATTAAATATCTCCAGCAATGACATTCAATAATTTACATAATAGCTGTAAATGTTTCTTTAGAGTTATCTTTCAGACTTTTTCGTAATCCCATGAATGTCCATTTTTCTGAAGATGTTTGCCAAATAAGGTTCCTTACAAATTAATCAGTTTCTATCCGCTCGAAAATTGACAAGTTTGTAGAGTAGTACAGAGCGTCACTGAGAATCATAACCACTTAGGTTTCCGGCCCTTGTTGTATGGTATAAATGTCATACCCCTGCGTTGTTGTAAAAATAAATGTTGCGTAACCCTCGCTAATAAAATTTAGTCGAGGTATAATCGTAACGCTTGGGCAAATTGTGTTGTAGCAGATAATTTGATTATATACGCAAGCCCTTACTGTAATTTACTGATACAATTCTGTGTTTTCTTCAAGATAATAAAAACTTATAACAGTTCTTGTTGAACTGATAACGTCATTAAAACCTTTCGTAAATAAACGACATGTTTACAACACTACATTCATTCTTCGACAAATAACTCTCTCGATGATATTTTTTTCAATCAGCACGTGATTCTATAAAGTTTCATGGCATAATTGATTTAACTGTCCAAGTACATAAGATAATTGAACAATAAATGATTTTTAACTCCAACAATAACAAAAAGTATTCATATTACAGCATTTATAAAGGAGCTTTCATTCTGTTTGAATTCTATTTTTACATTTCCATACAAGATATTTTTTGCCGCTGCTGAACAAAGCCAAGGCAAAATAAATTCGAAAATTGTACATTTATAGTACCTATCTTATCATCCATTCTCTTCGAATAAATATCGTTTATAGTTTAATAATATTTGTAATATAGTAAGTTATTGATTAGTGATATTGTTTTACCACATAATTCGAAGGTATACGCAATTTGTGGTTGTGTTTTTATGGTTCTATAAAAATATTCGTAATGAAAATGTCTTCAAAACTAACCTGATTCTGCACTCGACGGCGACTTCCGAATATTATACAATTCATTGAAATAGTTTGAACTGTAGAATATATTCATTACTAAATCAAAGCAATAATATTCATAAAACCATTATAACTTTCTAATAATAGGATTTACTAATGCCAAAATGGCAATTAAGTTAAAAAGAGATCACTTAAAAACAATAACACAAAAATGACAATACAACCAAATTACGGAAATGTAATCTAATTTCGATATTGTCTTGGATTCTATCGAACTACGAATAAATTAGGATAATCTAACCATTGATAGATTAAAAGGATTCAAATCTTCAAAGGTTTTATTTTAAATTATCAAATAGTTTAAAGGTAATTTTACTCGAAAAGTGATTTTTTTTGTACACAAGTTTCAATTATACAAGTATACAAGTGTTTCTTGTACATTTACAAGATATTGTTCTAAAAAATAATTTTATATCTTATAGAAGCCTATTTGATTTAAAATACATTCGAAAATAAATCAACTACAAAGCAAAAAATGCAAACAAGTAATATAATTTTTTTAAAAAAGTACATATTTTAATATATTGTTTATGTGTTCAAAAATTTCAATTTCAGTCTAAAACTGATTGCATTTGCATCGTGGAAAGAATACTTTAGTTATTCCTAATGAGAAAACGCGTTGCGAGAAAACCTCTTGAAAAAAACTTTTAATAGTGTTTTTAAAACTGATTTAGGGCTCGCTTAGGGCTAATTCCTGAACACTACTGATTTTGTATATTTTGTTTTTCTTTTGTAGCCATGACGTTTGAACTAGTTGAAATAAAGTCTTAACATCAAGCTTATGTGTCGCTGCCTTCTGTTACACAAACAGCATGACGAATTCCACTGTGATATGTTCTGAACCTTCACACGTGCTAGAAGTGCATTCGTACCTCTCTCAGTACTCGCCACATCGTCTGATGGACACATGAAGAGCTAGAGACAATGCCCGAGATCTACGTTCAGAGCGCTCGTTGATACGCTGTACAGAAGGGGTGTCAAACCTGTGGCCCACAAAGAACATTTTTGAGGCACGGATAGTATATCGGCCAACAATAATATATAATAAAACATCAAATTTTTCTACACAAAATAGGAAAGATAGCAGAGAACAGATGGCAAGTGTTAGAATGTAAACATTAAAATTTTCTTGTTCTTTTATTTAGGTTTATCATAATGTATTATTCGAAATAAACTTACGTCTCTATGAATATTCATTTTTTGTTTGTTTGGCCCAAGTTAGCATTTGAGTTGATACCCTTGTCCTTGTGTTGTCCATTGCACTTGTTCTTACCCTTCTGCCACACCGGTATGTTATTTGCAATTCGAAAAGAAGCCCTTTTCATTGAGTTGGTCCAAAAGTTGTCTCGTATTAGGGATGTCTTATTGGAAAACACTCTTAGTGCAATCATTGGGCTTTTCTTGCATTTGCAGTGGCATATTTCAAATTTAAAACGATAATACATAGAATTGGCCTTACAATTAAGTAAAAAAAAATACTATTTAAAGTTAAAAGCAAATATGTGTTATATTTAAACGATTAATCTATGTGTACTTATTTTTGTAAGAAAACAAACTTATTCGTATGATGCAGAGACTAACACTTATACGGCTTTCCAAAATACTTCAAGACAGCTGGTCTTAAACTGTGGTCCGAAGATCCCAGCGCCTTTGTAAGGCTTCCGTAAAGGTCTTTTCTTTAATCTTAAGATTGTCATTTTTACAGACTCTAAAAGTCCTAGCTGAAAAAAGTGAAAGATGTGCCATCCTACACTAGATCACTAAATTAGCCCCCCCCCCCAAAAAAAAATTTTGTAAGAACATATATTTCAATCAAGAATATGAATTTAGTTTTTTTTTCTTCATTTTTTACAGATACATAGGCATAATTACTACGTAATATTATTAAAAAAAAATTGTCGAAACACATTCAAAGATTAAGAACTGATTCACTGAGTGAGGGGGCCTTGTATCAAAATTCCTTCGGGCCCTTTTTCTGATATGTGCGCCCTGTTACTGGGACTGTAGTTACACGTGTTGGGGACCCTGTAGCTTCGGGGCCCCTTTTAATGATACGGTGGTAGTAGCTATGCCCCTGAACTGAATTCACATAGAGCTCCAATACAATAACAATTACATCCATCTCGATTTCCTTTTATATATCTAGCTTTTTTTAAACTTAAAAATAACTACAGAAACCGTCTGGAAAGCGTAGAACCGGAATTGATACGGCGAATTTCAAATATTACACCTGATTAACAGCACTTGTAAAAGAAATGCAGCACCATTCTTTTCATTAAAAAATGTAATAAAAATATTTAATTACTTTATTTATTTGAAATTAGTATTTAAAAAATTTTATACATGCATAATTAGATGTTCATTGTTATCTTAAAGGAAAAAAGGGATGTATGTAAAAAAATCTGTGTGTAAAGTAGCAGAAGCAGACTTAAGGAACCTTTAAGTCACTCAGGAATGTATTGGAATCAGGGACGGGTGTTAAAATCATAGGGGGCCGTGATATCACGCTGACCCATACATAGATACACAAACGGGAGGCCGCTGCAATAGAAAGTTTCAAAACTGTTACTCTAAGTCAAACAAAAATGTAGTTCATTACTCTTGGATAAAAACAAAAACATTATAGTTCAATGCTCTTGGATGCTTTGATTGAAAATATTCACATTTTTGTACTTTGATCCCATACATCTGCATCCAACATCAAAGTACTGTTAGTTATACAAAGTTATCACTGTTTCAGTTATGAGAAATGTGTTGATGTATGATTAAGAAAGCTCGCCCAAAGCAAAAGAAAGAAAACAGATATGCATCATAAGTTTCTAGAGCGAGTTGTTTCCTGTTCTTGGCGTATTCTATTTATTAAAAAAGTGCTTTGTGCATTTTTTAAAATTTTTTTAAAAAGGTCTTTCTCTCAGTTGACAATTTATTAGAAACTTATGATGCTAACACTTGTAACTAGTGGATGAATTTCTTACTTGGGATGATTTCATCCAGAAAAGAAACTGGGCCTTCCTTTGAAGAGTCAGAAATCTATCAACGTAAGTGCTTTATTTCCTTTTGTTTCAGATTATTAAAATGCATAAAATATGAGCAATTCTAAGAAAAATGTACAACTTTTCCTTTTAATTTAAATTTAAGAACATATATTTTTAACATATAACCAAAACTTTATTTAGATAAATGAAAATTTTTCAAAAAAGTCACTTTAATATTGGTTTAATTTAATGTAGAACACGATCTATTAGCAAATTTTTGCAATATAAATAAACAAACATTTATAAACATTAATACCACAATCTTTTGTATGTGTATTTGAATTTTTTAATTACTAATTGTTATTTTATGTTAAAGGAATTACAATATATGCGCTGCATATGTTCAAACACTCAATAAATTTTCAAGGATCAAAATTATATTTCTGTAAAAGCTGTGAAGACATTGAAAACAAATGTATTTATTTATGAAGACTTATATATGTTACACATTAGTTTATATTTCCACAACTTTCGTTCATGAAAAATCAAGCAAAAGCAAAAATGAAATTTAAAAAAATTAATAATTTTTTTAAAGATGATAAAATAGTTTTGTGTAGTTGGAAGGGGAAAATATGTTCCCCCCAAAAACCAAATGAATTTTTAAAGTTTAGCTAATGTTTTTGTAACATAACAATTAGGGAAAATAAGGGAGGGGGAGCACTTAAGCTTCTTTTTATGAATTGGTAATACATTTTAGAATATTTAATTTAGAAAAAAAAAATAATCGTGATCTGAAGAAAACCTGACTGTTTAGTTACACGTTTTAATGTTTCTGATTTTCAAACTTGCCAAAACAATTTCCATGTCAATTTTTTAAATGGGATATAATCTCTAAGTGATATACGTAAAGTAGATGAATTGAATTTATGACCCTATCATAAAAAGGGATGAAAAAACCAGTGTAAAATATAAATTTCGGTATCTGATATTCTAAGCGAATTCTTAATTGTGAAGCTGAAATCAAATGTAATTATCTGCAAAATTATTCCAAAGTTTGAGTACAGTTCGACAATTACAGAGTTGTGTTACATAAGAATAGTGTAGGGAAAAAAATGCTTTGATTTTAAATTTATGAGAAAGGATTTTCTTTTGATGGTTTCTACCATGAATTCAATTTAAAAAACAAACAATTTTTTATAAAGTTAACTTCAAAAATTCCATTTTTTTAAAACTGTAAGCAAGAAAAATGTCAGGAATCCATTTTAGCTTTCTCAAAAGATGACAGAATTCTTCAATATAAATTTCAAGATGCTTTTATATGCTTTAAAAGTGCTCTATACTTCTAAGATAATAAAACAAAACGAAAATGGTGTTTCTACACACACACACTTGTCCTTTATTAAATTTAATATCATAGGCAGACTACCATTTCCGAAATTAGCCAACATTAAATCATGGATTTGCTAGAAGAAACCTTATCACACTACACACAAACATCTATCTACTCCATTCTCGATGTTACTTCAATTTACACGGCTTCCTAAAATCAAACAAATCATCCCTGACAGCTTTAATTTACTACGTTATGTACGTAATGATAAATCAATATGCAGAATATATCCAGATACCTCTGTTATTTCTTAATAATAGTTACAACTTTTCAATGTCGATGAATATATTAACTGTTTTCAATAATTAAAATTGAACAATTAAAAATTTTGAAAAGTGAACTCAAATTTTTATGAAACTTTAAGCAATATATTTCTTCTGCAAAACAATGGAGTTTATTTTTCTTGCACCGACACATAATCCAAGTTCGAAGAAGTTATGAATTCCATCAAGCTTTCCCCCACGACCGATTAGACATGACAACCCACAACGCGATTATATTTCCATTGTAAGGTTACAATAGTGGCGACATTAGCAAATATTTTCCACCGATAATTTTTCCATAATTAAAATTGAACAATAAAAAAATTTGAAAAGTGAACTCAAATTTTTATGAAACTTTAAGCAATATATTTCTTCTGCAAAACAATGGAGTTTATTTTCTTACACCGACACATATAATCCAAGTTCGAAGAAGTTATGAATTCCATCAAGCTTTCCCCCACGACCGATTAGACATGACAACCCACAACGCGATTATATTTCCGTTGTAAGGTTACAATATTGGCGACATTAGCAAATATTTTCCACCGAATCCGCTTGCGTAAACATTTTAGGTGGATTGTTCGACTCAAAACATAAGTACATAATAAAATGATGTGATACGAATAAACAGCTCAGAAGAAAAACACGCCAACACCACACTCGTCCCAAAATTCTTATTAATTTGATTAAATACGCCATTTCTCTTTCTTGAATTCTTGTTTATGTATAATAACTACTATTTATTGATCGACTGTTAATTATAGCTTTTTTTTTTTGTACGCGAGTTTTGTATTATTTCAAAATGAAAGGGGGGTAATGTTACTCATGTAACATATTTCCACAAATTCAGGATGTATTTAATAATTAAGAGTAATCCTTGCTATTTATTGTTACTGACGAAAATGTATCTTATCCAAGTCTTACATTATTTTTTCTACTTTTATTTTACCGAAATGCAAAGCAAAAATGCGAAGAAATGAAACAAGATATCTTCTGTCAATGAAAATTTTAACTATATTAATTATAACAATCAAAGAACAATCTTGTGCAAATGAAATAACTTGAAGGTGGTAAGATGTGATAGCGAAAGATTTGGATTAAATGCATAGTAAACATTGGCACATTTTATCACATGGCATTTTGCCAGAAAACCCAGCTGACGCTCTCGCATGTTACGTATGAATCTAAAATAAGCTTTGGAAAAAACCTGTTTTACACTTGTTAATGGTATGGGTGAAAACTCTTCGGCGTGTAATCATCAAACATATTCAATAATATCACGCAAATGCAAATCTTAAACAGTATATCTTTTATCGTGTATTTAGGAAATAAAACAGAAATTTTGTTTTAAGGATTGTATTAGTTTGCTATGTGTTACGCACAACTACTAATTCAGTTCAGTCCTTTGTTTTCGAATGAGATAATATTTAGATAAGTAATGACACACACAACAAAGGCGGGATCAGAAACGAGTCAAATACATATGGACGGTTACAGGAACGGCTCACTTGTCAGTAAGTCAATTTCCTTTGTTTGTTGTTGTTTTAAAAGGATTTATTTTCAAAACTTTAAAATAGAGATGTATTTAAAACTCATTATTCTCCTGGGTGAAATGTTTTCTATAAATTGATTTTTTGTAAATTTTCTGCTTTTTAAGGAAAAGGAAAGGTTATATGATTTAAAAAAATGGAAGGAAGTGATATTTTTTAATAATATTTAGATAAAAACGTTTTTTTATTCAAATTACTGCATACTTCATGTTTCTTGAATTGTTGAAAAAATCTTTCAATTAAAATATATATTATTTTAAATGCTACTAACATTGAATTTGTATACATTCTGAAGGGATACCTTATAACACTAAATTTGTATCAACTGCAGCTCTTGTGTAGAAATTAAATAATAAAATGAAATAGTTATCTTGTTTCTAAACTTGTAGCTTCCATATAAATATTGAAATATATAAGCTGTTCAAAATGGAAATAGACTTCCAAACACTAAATTGTATCACCAAGCTTTATGTATATCATAATACCCTTTATACTTTTAGTAGTATGTAGGATACCATAAAGAGGTTAACAATGGCTATTAAATTATACTTAAACTATGTATAGTGTGTTTTCAGAAGCACATGTTGTAGAAAAATGGTATAACAGAAAAAAAACTGATTAATGCCTGCAAAATTTATTTCCATTTACAGAGTTTAGCAAATCTCAAATTATGAAGTTTAAATCGATAAAAAAAAATCAATGAAGAAAAACTATGAAAATTTTTAAATAAATAAATTGCTCGGTTTAACACAGAAAAAGTTTCGAGTATGAAAATATGGAAGACATCAGAACTTATAAATTTTAGTTTGATTTTCTTTCAAAATTGCAAAAAATTTTTAATTTTACTCCTGTTTAAAAATATTTCCATTTTCTAACAAATTTATATTTTCATTATAAAATAACTTATTTGCTTTAATTTAGTGCATAATTATGCGGCTGCATTTATGTGATTTTAGAAAATCGGTTTTTTTTTTTTTGCTTTCTAAGTTACAAGCAATGCTTTCTGATTATTTTAATCTTGATTCAGCTTTATCAATGATTGTCTGGATATCTTTCAATTGAATGACTTTGTTATTACCAAGATTAGATAATAATAAATGCATTTCGAATGCTAATTGTTGTTTTGCTTTTATTGTTGATTTTCCATTCTGAGACCAGGTAGTGAAAGAAAAAATATTATTTCTGCAAAAAATAAAATTGCGATTTTCTTTTTGGTACTTGTACATTATATATATACAAAAATATTGCATAGATAAAATGTTTCTTCATTTTGGAGGAACGAACATCTATAGAAAAAAATATTTCATCCATGCACAAAAACAATATTTATAATATGGACAAGTTCTACTTTGTAAACAACAACATTGAGTGAAACCCTCACTTACTTCCGGTGTAATGTTAATCTATGGGAAAACATCGAAATTCAACTGAGTTTTTCAAACTTTTAATGCAAGTTTTTGAAACTTTTTTTGTACTATATGGATAGAAGATGATCTGTAGATTTCAGATTCAGGATTTTATAGTATTTATTTCAGTATCTTTTCTGAAATACCTTGTTAATTTTTTAGCTTAAAGCAATGGAGATTTTGCATTAATCGGAAAAAGAAAAGGGTACTAATGACTGTAGCGCCCCCATAGCAAGCTTTACGGTAGAACTTGTCAATACAATAAAAATCGCTTTACTGGAAACTGAGGGGACTGAAATATTTTTTCGTGTTAAAGGATATTGTAAAAACAAAAGCATTCACAAGAATTTAATACAAAATTTTCAATTTTTTTGAAAAACAAAACATTGATTGAGTTTTTGAAAAATAATATTTTATATATTTTCTCATATTTTATGTATTGCCTTTTTTAGCTTCAATTGTCAACAAATTGTTCTATGTCGTCCAGTTTGCAATACATTTCACTATTGGAATGTGTGTCTAAATAATTACGCAAATTTTCATGATGCTCCTCAGTTTGGATGACGTGGGAACAAGACACTTCATTTTCGTCGTCGGAATCTGCATCAATGATATTTTTTAAGCTTTGAACAAACTTCGAAATGTCTTTGTCTGCCTCAATTGAGGCTGTCAAATCTACAGCAACCAATTCTTCTGATGATACAGCAGAAGGGTCCAATTAGGCTGATGTTTTCCGTGTTTTGTACATTCCCAGAAGGGAAATATTTTCGTCTTAATCGATTTTGGCTTCGTGTTATGAGGAAAATACTATGCATAAAAATACATAGCAGTTTGGCAGTACTGCTGGTTTTTTTCGTGTTAACCAATATTTCGTCTTAAGCTTGGCCGATTTAAACGTATTTTACTGCATTATAAATTTAAGGCAATACCTCTGAAGACATTCTCAAAAGCAGGATTTTCTTTGTTTACTGTTTGGAAAAGGAATCTAGAGCACTAAATGCCAAATCACATTTGTTTCTAAAAAATAAAATTTCATTGGTTTCCATATTTTTTTATTTATTTCCATTGTATTATATGTATCTAGTAGTGTCCCTCACTTGAAAGGAGTTTGAGCTTTATTTGTTTCTTTAAATTTATACCGAAGGAAAATGTCTTTATATATATATATTTCCTATTCTTTACAGATAATAGAAATAAAGTTTTCAATAAAAGGTAATTCGATTTTGTTTCGTAACAAGTTTTATATGAATTAAAAAATATTGTAACTCATATTTTTTACGAAAGAATAATTTCATTTTTTAATATTTTCGAGATCAAGGAATTTACTAAAGACATTATAGAGGTATACAGAATAACACCCAATTGTTGTTTTTACTTAATCTGTTTATAATGTACATTAAATTCAATCTGTCCAAAAAGTATCCGACCTTTAGCCGTAAAAAATATCTTGTTAATTTGTGGGATAAGGATATCTTAATAAATTCAAAGTACCCCGTTTGCACCTTCACACTGTCCACACACACACATCATTCCTTCCGCTGCCGAAAACGGAAAGCTTTCTTTCCAGAAAGCTGAAACACTTCTGGAAAGCTCTTTTTACAAGGGTGTCCAACTCCTCCGTTTCGTTTTGTCTTATCTCATCTTTACTCTTTAAAACGGGATCGTATCAATGACATTTTCATTTTCGAGCACAACTATAATCAAAAGTAGCCAGGTTCAGCTGTGATAACGTCCAGTAGGTCTTGTACAACTGTATGATAAAGTTCTTTCTGGTCCACCAACAAAAGCTTGGGAACATATTTCTTAGCCGATCTGCACTCGATCACACAGCATTGCATGTGGAGAACCTGTCCTGATCTCAACTTGTTTAGCGGTCTCTCTTATTATGAAACGACGATTTTTCTTTATCAGACTTTCTACCTTTTCAACAACAGTTGAATTTCGAGTGATTTGTGACGTCCCATACCGCTGGTCACTCTCTACCGAGGCGGAGCCAATTTTGAATCGGTTAAACCCCGCCTTAATTTATGTGATCCCCATAGAATCATCACCAAACACTTGCTGAATTTTACGAATTGTTTCACTTAGAAAGTCACGCCAAGCTTTTGATAAAAATTAGATTCAGTTCCCTATTCAAGTCATTCAGTCAAAAAGGAATCTAAGGACACAATTAAAAGGAAAGGCATGGACACAATTATCAGTCTTATGAGGCCTCGTTTAGTAATTGCCTACACTGACGGTTCTTCAGACTCAGAGTGCAATAGGGGTGGATCTGGTGTCTTTCTTAAATACCCAGATAATACAACTTCAAAGCACAAGGTCTCCGCAGGGCAAATTGCTTCCAACTTCACGTGTGAGCTCATAGCAATTAGGACAGTCCTAGATATTTACCTTACATGGACAGATATCGCTAATTCCGACGGCATCATTGTTCTCTCCGATTGTAGATCCGCTCTTGAGGCCATCATGAAAGGAAAAATGGGACTCACCCAAGAAATCAACTCTCTTTTACTTTCCATTGGTGCATTGGGCAAATCATGCACCCTCCAGTGGATCCCGTCCCATGTTGACATCGAAGGGAACGAGATGGCCGATTTCCTTGCCAATGAAGCCAGGACCCTTGAACGTGTAACTTCTTCGACTACGGTCTTTGATATGCCAACGTAGTCGCAAAACAAAAGCTCTGCTGAAACCCACGAAAACAATTCTCGCTGCCAGAATTAAATTATAGCCGAGAAACTACAACAACAATAACCAGACTAAGGACAAAACATTTTAAGGGCATGAAGATTCTGCCTGATGGATCCAGATCATATGTGGAATGCAGGCACTGCCCAGGCAAGCAACTGGATCCCAAACATAATTTTAACTGTCCTTCCATTGTTGGTGCCCTTTTCAAAATAGACAATGACTACAGCATGGACATCCTATACTCGGATCGTGCCATGGATGTTGCCACGGCAGTGATTCACGCCTTTGGCAATATTTGACTCATTTTTTATCTTTATTTATCATACACGACAACAACAACAACCAGTCATTCAGTCATTTTGGAAGAAATAAAAATCCGACGAACGCACGTTAACGCCACCTCCTTCGACTGCTTTCAGAAAACGACTGGTACACTGAAACGATAGGAAAATATTCAAGCATGTGCATTAAGATGTTACCTCCTACTGTGCACCGTGGCGTCGCCTCAGAATCTCTACTTTTCGCAGTAAAATTAAAGGTCAGATACTTATTGCAGATCTTGTGTGTGTGTGTGTTACACAATTGTGCCTCAGCTTTTTCAAACAGATGTTTACCTGTATCCCAACTCCGTGTGCGGGGTCGACAGAACTCGAGAAATTCGTAGAATTCCGATTTATTACCATGCTTGAGGCATTCACTGGAAATTGTTAAAATATACTTCTTGGGTAAAAATTGCATTGAAATATTTTCCCATTATCTCATATTTTAAAAAAGTTCGTTATAAACTCATTTAAAATTTTAATTTTGCATATTTGATGCGACATTCTTCGGTCAGTCGAATTAGAAAACTGTATTTCTCCCAAAGAGATTAGAGTAAGCTTGTTTTTATCTCCGAATTATGAAATATAGATAAGTTTTCACAACGAAAGCGAAATATATACTTTGTTACAATTTGTGTTACGTAAGTTCGAGCTATTAATATTTATCTTTTGTTCTAGTGTTTTTCCGACGTTGCTAAAAACATTCTTCACCGTTGAATTAGGGCATAATAAAGATATGTCGGGACCTTGAAATAAACTGTACAGATATGAAGTAAAGTTAACAGTCCTATAAAAGTAATGCCAAAGCAAAATATTTATTCTTAAATATTTCGATAGAACTCTTTCTTCCCTTTCTACAATTGGAAAGTGTTATGTTTAGTAAAAAGCTTTTTATTGTGATGTAAGTAACATGTTTTATTAAAAAAATTACTAATACAAAATTATTGAAACTACTTCTAGCAGTTTTTGAAGGTGAATGAATGTAAAATTTGGTAATTAACTTAAAACTGGTATTTAGGTTTAGCATACCCTTGAAAATGTAGGCTCTTTTCACAAAGAGAGAGGAAGAGAAAACATATCAAATTAAATCAATACATTTCGTGTGCAACCATGCCTAATTCGAGTTAAGTAATGGTGCTAAGTTTAAAATTTGTTATCAAGGGGAAAAATTATTCAAATATAAAAGAAATTTTAAAAAGATGTGCAGGTTAAGTAGAAATTCTAATTAAGCAGATGTGGAACATAAGTCTTAAGCTTTCATTAAGAATTAAGGATACTTTCATATTATCGCAACCATATTGTCGGACATTACATGAAATGAAGCACATGGTTGTCAATTTAGCGCGTACGACACTTGCGAAATCGGGTTTACCAACTTGGCGAGTTAGTAGTACGTAAGTACTGAATTTGTTATTTTACCGATAAGTTTTAAAACTTAAATGTGGAAACCTTCCAAACACCATTTTATCGTTTAATGATTTATTATACATTTAAAAACTAAAATATAGAAAACTTAAACTCCATTGCAGTTAATTAAACAATTGATTGTTGTGTGTTAGACTTTATTAGAATAATTTTATTACAGAATTAATTTAAAGACAATTCCATTAAGTTAGAATTTTCTTGTTAGAATTAAACTTAAGGATTTTTTTTTCAGATGCTGCATTTTACTGAATAATTAAAGTTATATGTGTAATTATTAATTTATCAAGAAAAAAATGAAGAATACAGATCTGCTAAATCATTCCTTTCATAAAAGAAGATATGGTATGTAGATATTTATAAATATTTGTATTTGCTGAAACACTTCGTAATAGATTTCTAAGTTTTCATTTGTATATGATTTTTAAAAAATAAAAAAAAAAAAAGGATTTTTTTCCCTTTTACCAAACATTTATTAAACTAAAATGAAATTAAAATACGTTTTGAAAAAAATCTTGTTAAGAAAACCATGGTTCTTTTATTGAGTAGTTTTTATAAGTTTCACTTGTAACCTATGTGTATGCATTATCTAAAACAGTTTTTGTACTCAAATTACTACAAAAAGCTGAGCATTTTATTCTTAAAGAAAATTTTAAAATGTATGAAGTAATTTTAAAATGCTATTTCTCCTACACAAATTGACGTATAGACAGAAAATTTGATTTATATAAGTTCATCAAACTATGCATAACAAAGTTAGTATGGAATTTCTGCTAACAAGGCTGATTTTCGTAAAATACATTTTTTTGTGAATAATTATTGAAAATTCCTTAAAAAATGTATAAATTCTAAATTCAACTATTTTTTCAAAAATAAGTATTCAAAAAGGAATACCGACTTACGTTACGTGTATTAATAGCAATAAGAAAAATATCGAAACATTTGACCCAAAAGAAAAAAAGGCCTTAGCCTTCTGAACGAAGATATACTAGTTCGGATATAAAACAGTTAAAAAAAATTTTTATTTGGCATTTTGAAGTATGAATAAAAACGGACGTAAAAGTTATCATAATTGTTTATTTTTTTAACTGGACTTTTAGATGTTTCAAATTTTAGGGCATTTTAGAAAATTATATATAAAATAATTTAGACTAACATTTTATTTAAATATTTAAACAATTTTTCTCAATTTAATCGTATTGTATCCGCATAACAAATATTTGATTGGGTCGATTTCTGTATAAGAACGAAGCAATTATTGTGGAATCAAATACATTCAAGAGCTTCTAAAATCAGTTTTGCTATAATGAATGACAAAGAAAGTTGAAAAGCAGTCACTATTAAAATTTAAAATACAATGTAAGTCTATCAAACGAAAGATTTAAAGGGAATCAATTGAATGTATAACGTCAAATTCATTTTTTATTGAGAATATTTATAACCCCGTGCACCACAAAGTATCACACGTGGGCCTACATAGAAGTAAGCGTGAAACACACACATCACAAAGGATTTCAACACAAACATCCATGCCTTCTCCGGGATTCGAACTAAGGCACCGCAGTCAGCGTCACTAACCTCTATACCAGATGGGCGGCTAAAAAAAAATATTTAAAAAAATAATTTATAAAAAAATTGAAATAAAACCGAAGGGGACTTTTCGAAGAAAAAGTTTTATATGCATTAAACTTACATACAAATAGCAGTTTTATAAATTTACATAATCCTTATCATTCTATATTTCTACTTTTGAAAAAAAAACACGAAATATTAGAATTTTATAAAATCTTATCTATTTTTCTTTCGATAAATAAGTAACAAGAATCTTATAAGCTCCGTCCATTACAATTATTTTTGCAATTTTTGTTCACTAGCCTTGTTTTAATATAATAAAATTATACACAGTTGCGTTTAAGGATAAATGTGCAAGTTATATTTCCTCATCCTTTATCTGGTTTTCAAAAAAAAAAAAAAAACACAATTTAAAATTATGAGAATATATTCCAAAAATTCACTCATTACATCAACATTCTAATATGGAAATTCGACTGCCATAATCGCTATCTTGTGCCTAGTTTGTTTATATATCAGATTTTTTCCAGAGTTGCCGGGTGTTCGATACATCTTTGCTGGAAGTGGATTTCTTGGATTCTGCGTTATATATGCCATTAGAGTCAACATCAATGTCGCTATTGTAGCTATGGTCAACAGTACAGCAGTCTACGACGTTGACAACAATACCCACTCTCAAGAATGTTCAGATACATCTATACCTTTCATCACGAATGGCACATCTTACGAACCTCGAACGGTAAGAATACAAGTTTTCGTAATGCTATAGCGGTTTGATGTACTTAGATCCTAGATCAGAACTAATCTCTATTGAAAAGGGTCTTAATTACGCAGACAATCTTGCTGAACCTGATTTTAAAAAAGCATTTAGATATTGACTGGTAGCCATTACTCTATCCAACATTTAAGTAACTGGATGGAGATTGGTAACTGGGTTGGAATATCTATCTTAAGGTTAATGACAAATATTATCTGCAAACTTTGAATTCCATATTCAATGGACTCCCTCCCAAGCCAGAATTATTGGTAACGGCCTGATATTTCTTCTACTTTCAGCGAGGTGTTCACCCGAAAGTAAGAAAAAGCAAAGGGATCTCTGGAGAGTTTCTTTCTGAACATGTCTTGTACCCACCCACGAAAGAACCTTCGTGGTACCCTTCTCTTTGAAGCTCATAGAGGCCAGAAGACTTGCATATCTCGATTTACCAGTGGACACTTGAAATCTCTCACATTTGAAAAGGGGTTAAAAGTTTCTAAGATTTGTATGAAGTTTAATGCTGCTCAGGCATTACCTGAATACATTTTACAGTGCTTAAATTTTAACTTGGATGAGGTGTTCTCAAACCTTTTCACTCTTGGAATTTTTTGAAGTATACGGACTGAGGGAGTTTGTTTAGCCTTTGATGGCCCAACTAGGGATTAGAAACAAAAAACAAACATCCTTATTGTTGATTCCTTATATTGCGTGACTACTATATTTTTGAGAAAACATAGAGTATGTTGTTTCACTATTATAACTTTTTTCATTTGAGTAAATGATGGCACAATAGCTTTTGATTTAGGTCTTAAATTAATCATTCATAAAGTTATTGGTTGCATTGCAAAGTTTTGATATATTTCAATGATTTATTATATGCAAAAAAAACCCTTTTTTATCCGTCAGCTATGTATTGTGATGTTGTTGTAAGAAAACAATGTCGGAGACAAATTTTTTCAATTACAACAAATAGAAAATTATGACAACTACTTAAATTGATTCAAAGATTAGTTGCTAAAAAGAAAAAAAAAATTAAAAATTATTACACTATCACAAAGTGTGTATATTAATAATACGTCATACTGAACAATGGTCATTCAACTCGGTGACAATTGTTCTCCTTAGAGATTGATATGTGTCTAAGTGAACTCGAACCTTCTTTTCTTTCAAAATAGAAAAGGAAGAAGGAAAAAAATTAATTTTTACACAAATTGATTCTGAGATATTTCTGGATTTCTATTACTATTTAAATTT
>BMAO01032321.1:0-16423 GCA_019973975.1 Trichonephila clavata | reverse complement strand
TGGAACAAACAAAACTGTAGTGATTATCTTTATTTGCTTTTCTGTAATTAATATTTTAAATTTTAGTCATACTTTTCGGACAACCGGTACAGTATTTTTAGAATTAGTGCTTACTTCGATATTTTCGTCATTGTAATCTAGAGATGGATTAAAATCATAGTTATTATTTTCCTTATTCAATTATGCTTGGAGAATACGTGGAACAACTTCCCATTTTAGAAATTTTAAAGTCAGAACTAGCAAAATTGGAGGAATATTATTTTTCAATTATTCCAAAAGAAAGTAATAGCTCAGTATAATCCGGATCAAATATATGATAACAATTTAAAACTCTAAACGTAAGGAAAACATTTATTTGTGCAAGAGTGGGCGAATGTCGAATGAATGTGGGTGGCTTATGAATAAAGTAGAGTACTCTGTAAAAATGACTAAGTAATTAAATTTTAATAATTATAACCGGAAAAAATCATTTATTGCGAAAGGGATCAAATGAATAGAGTAGAAGCAGTGATTTTCAGTATAGTTAGCTGTTTTTTGGTAAAAATTATGAGAAATAAACACTTTTCGCAAAATTTTCGCTGATGCGCCCACTGAAAGATTAAAAGGGAAAATAAAATATATTTCGAAATATAACAAGAAGATTGATTCTAAGTGTATTCAAGTGTTAGAATGATACTTTTACATTGAAGAGAAATATAATTTACTTCTGCGTGCTATAAAAACGATTTCCACTTTTGGATGTTACTCTCTCTCTCTCTCTCTCTCTCTGATTATTCTTTAACATTATAAATAGAATCAACACGAGGGTTAATGGCGATGGGCAATGGTCAACATACAAACTGGCACCCTGCTTTCTAAACTTTCACACCATCCAACATGATGACTTTAATCTTAGATAGATCTAATGTATAATTGACGTGTCTTTAATGGCAGCTGGACTCGAACTCACAGCTAGACTGAAATAACACCACCCACGAGTTCTGGAGTCAAACACCTGGCTATCATGGCTACTTCTGGGTAACGGAGTTAATTCTAAATTATTTTTGAAAAATATCAATCAAAACCTTTATTGGATTCCAGAAATTTAAGTCCAATTGAGTTGATTTTGGCCAAGTGAGTGAGTGGAGTGATTTTGGGGTTTATTGGTGCAAGAGCCGATTTCGGCTATACTGCGCCAAACATTTGTTTTAATATCTGTGGTCTAGACGGGAAGAGAAAGAAAGAATGAATTGAATGACAAGAAAGAGGGTCGAAAATAGAGAAGGATCACTAGGGGTACCCCGGGTTCGTGAGCCCCCTGAGGGGTTGATTTTGGCCAAACCCATCTTTAGCGCATCCCTGTTCAACAAAATTATCATATTTAGCAAATTTCAAGACATCTTCTTCTTAAGCACTACAGCCGATTTACGGTCTAGGCTGTCTCAGTTAGTTTAGTCAATCTTGATCTGTTTATTCTTATTGTTTCTCATCTATTTGCATCGATATCGATGTTTCGGAAGCATTTTTCTCAATTGTCTCGTCACCTTGTACGAGGTCTGCCTTTTCCTTTCTTGCCTTCTGGTTTCAAAAACATTGTTTGCTTCATTGGGTTGTTGTTATACCTGAATATGTATTCAAGCCATCTGAATCATGAAAAAAGCCTTAATTACTTTAATTAAATTTGGTTCTTTGTACTTCCTTTGTAATTCAAAATTGTAAAGTATTCTCAAGACCATATTTTCCTTTACTGCTCCAAAATTCTTCTCGATATTTTTCATTCAAAACTCAATAAATTTTCCTCATCCAGTTTCCTCATTGTCCAGCACTCACTGCCAAATTTTAAGTTTATAGGTTTAAGGGGTCTCAGGGGTGTTAAAAATGTTTCGAGAGCACAAAATGTGAACAATTTTCGACTAGAAATAATTCTTTGAGGTTAAAATGAAATAATTTGATTCTTTTACACATTTTTTATAAAGGAATAAAGCTTCAAAAAGTATAAAATGTCTAAAATATAATCATAATTTTAAAAATAATAAGCACATAAATATAAGAAAAATTTTTGTAAGAAACAAATAGTAAGTTTTACGACGCGCATGATATTTTCTGAAATAATAATTTAATTACTAGCAATAAGTTGATTTATAAAGTCAAATATATCCTTATTAGATGGTAGCGATTAGATATAAAAAGAATAAAAAATAATATTTTTAAAAAATAAAAAAAGTACATTTTTAAAATTTTTTTCAAAAAATTTATTTTTTTTTAAATTTTTCAAAAAATTACAAATATGTAATACTATAAATAGCTAGGATTTAAAGATTATGATAGAGTTTATAATTCTGTAAAGTTTTATGCATCAAAGTATGATAGTTTTTGAAACGCAATGCGCGTAAGTGAAAAAAACACAAACTGAGAAAAAAGGCTTTAAAGTTTTAAATTGAATTTGAGAAAATAAATTTTAAAACTTACATGCTAAAATGCTCCAGGATCATAGGATATGCCTTCCTGTTGCTCAAACAGCTCAATTTCTGTACTCTTTTTAATTTTTTTAATCTCTGCGAGCTTCAAACGATGACGTTGAGCTCCTCTTTCTTGACGTAAAGATTCGACGATTGTCACGCTCAGCCAGGACACACAAACATTTTTGTTAATTTTTAAGCCAAATTTCTCTAAAATAGTATAAGTATTTGATTTCCATCATTAAAAATGCTGGTTGCTAGATTTGCAGCAATCTCTGCAATCTGAAGGCTAGAATCAATCGTCTCGGACAAAACTTCCAGATTAATGAATTTAAACTTTCATTAGGATTCTGTGTCTTACCTCCTAAGCATTTCTTCAGGAGTGCCAGATGAGATAAGTCTGCAAATACAGGCTTAATTACATCTTGAACAGCTTTCGCAACTGAGGGTTTGTGTTTATAATTTTGTAAATTATTATTAATTGCGGCATTATACTTACACTATGTATTTGGATTTGTAGACAAAATCAGTGCATCGGTTCATCATCGGTGCTGCAAGAATGACCCCGAACAGCCCAAATGGCTTTCCGCATTTCCTTTACACTAGTAGAATTGCATCGAATAGCATTACCATAGTAATGCGCAAGCTTATCAATTAAACTATCAGTTAACCTACCTTTACCGCCTATAGTTTTACCATCAGATAATTTCTTCTTACCATATACTAATTTAAGCTTCCTAAGTCTTGTACCCATTCTCTTTTGCACATGGCCTACACATTCTATTTTCTGAATAAGATGGTCATAGCCGTATGGATTGTTTTCAGAAAGGGCATTGAATGTTTTTGTGTCGCCATCTACTATGTAGTTCGAATATTTCAGGTCGTGAAGCTTTTCTGATCGATTAAAAATCCTCAACATCCCGTCAACCTCCATCTTACCAGCAGAGCCAGAATAATTTTTTCTACATGAAATCTTATGCCCTCTTTGCAATTTATTGTACTTGATACCAAACTTTACCCCTTTATAACTGTCGCTTCATTTGCAAAATGAGGACAACACTTCCCGATCCAAAACCTTACCTGTTTCGCTCCCTATTAGAGTACATACTCCAATCAACGATGAATGTCCTCTCGTCTTCCAGGTCCCATCACCACTTACCGTTAAAATGTTATCAGGTAACGAAGAATTTTCTTCGACAGCTGCCCTGTTCATGCTTTCTTCGGCGACTTCCTTCATAACAAGTGAAAGTTATTATTAATAACATCATATGATTTTTGTTCAACGGGATTAGGAAGACTCATTACAGAACAAAAGGTTTTTAATGACTCTAAACCTTGACCTATGCATCCCATTGCTAAAATAGATCTTCTGTTAATTTCTGGAGCATTATTTTTATTCCCAATGTTTTCACAGCTTGGAAAAAGTACAAATACTCCCACATTTTTTACAATGTATTTCAAAATTCGAATATAAACCACGAGTGGATTTTTCATTAATTGTTAATGGTTTATGACATTTTAAACAGCATGATACTGACAAAATAGAGCTAAAGGTTTAAATAAAATCAAAAATACGATATTCTTTGAAGTTTTCACTTACCTTAACAAGATTTGACTTTAATGAAGTCAGAATTCCTGAAAGTTTTTTACTAGAAGCATTTTTCATTTCAGCACACTTACTTGTACTTTTCATTTCTACACACTTCTTCGTATGTTTCATATCTGTAACATGCGAGTCACTTACCTTTAAATATTTATTTCTTTTAAATGTTTTCCTGGGGCACATTGCCCAACGATTTTTTCAAAATAAAACAACAAAAATCTTCGCTTTAGATAAGCGTTTTAAAAAAACGTGTACTAAAGTAAACACAAGAGAATCAAAACACAGCAGAATGAATGTGTTGAGTTGCAGGCTTCCTTCTGATCAACTCAAGAGCTTAAAATATTTCATGAGGCTTATAAAAACAAAAAAAATAATGGTATGCATGAATTTAAAAATAAATGGGCGTGGCATGTGTCCATTTAAAAGTTGTTATGACTAAATTGCTGTTTGCAATTTTTTGAATAACTTTCGAAGTTTTTAGAGTATTGTCACGTGGTTAGTATCAAAATGTTCAGAAAAAAATGAAGAACAAGATATATTTTTTTCGAAAATTCGAAAAAAAAAATTTTTAACACCCCTTAGACCCCTTAAAAAGTTCAAAAACGTGAATTTTTTATCTATATTCCCCCCCCTCTCCCATAGGCCCACTTCCTTGTAAATTGACTGCGGTAAAAGTTCTTGGTGGATTTCTGCTTTAAATAGAAACATGCTTTCTAAATTTCAAATCTGTAAATCTAATAGTTCAAAAATGGTATGTTTATCTGTAACATTCTTCGGAGTTGATTTCCGCTAAACTCGTTTGAAATGTTTTTACATTACTTTTTAACTACTTCTCAACGCTAAGCGTAGTTTCAACAGCCAATAGAATTATCTCTCTTCACAATACCATCAACTAAACACAGTCCGCCGTGTTAAAAACTCTCCCAAGAAACTATCTCATCTTGGTACCGCAGACCACGCGCTGTGCGTCGGTCTGAAATCAAAAGAACTCAATTTCCTTAGCACAAAATTCAATCTAGTGCTTCGTGCTCCTAAAACAAGGGATACTTTCTTGCACTGACCATCTCGTTCGAGGTTCAATCATTTTCTCCCTAAAAATAGTAACCCACCGCCGAAGATGCGCCAAATAGCGCCAACATTCCGTAATCTACCGCCAACACTAGCCAGACACTACACAGTGTTGTTGTTGCTTATGCCACCTGTCTGACGTAGTCAGATCGAGGCCCATGAAATTCATCATGGCAACGGGCTAGAGATACGTCTGTCATTAGCCTAAGCTTTGTTCCCATGAAGGTGACAGCCCGATTTTGCTCTCGATAGATGGCGACACCATTCGGACCCACAGATTTAACGAGCACGTTCTCCGTTTGTACTCGGTGAGTATTTGGTGGCATCGGGCATCGAACCCAGGCCTTCCGGTTTGGCGTCCGATGCTCTAACTACGAGGTTACCCACGGCCCCTAGTTCTTAACACACAGCAATCCACACAGTTCTTAATGGATCTCTACACAAAAAAAGTAACATGAATGCTAAATTCTCGAAGATCTCGTGAGGGTGAATTTCTCTCCTCAGTATACTATTTTCTCCTATAAATATAGATAAAAAGTTTAAAAATTAATCAAGTAATAAATATTTATATATGGTAATAAAAATTTCCATAATTTTAGTTGGGAACTATACATTTACTGCTTCATACACCCAAGTGACAAATTCCCTGCAACCACATGTGCGATATCCATTTGAAAAGATATCCATTTGATATTAATACATATTATTTTCGATTTTGTCCTCCTTCAGTTACTTTCTTACATCTAACTTAGCATCAGTGGCTTACATTAGCATTTATATTCGACTATTCAAATCAGCCACCCAACCAGTAAACTGATGTTTACTCAATAAGAAAAGAAGAGATGAAACTAATTCAAAACGAAGATGAGAAATTCCCTGCATTTCCATTTATGAGAAAATTATCGGGCAGATACAAACTATTTCCATTTTCAACAACATCTTACCAACCTACACGAAAATATTGACTCAAAACTTTCATTCAGACTATTTCAACCCCACTCCCCCTTCCAGTGGGTGGGTGAGAGCTATTCGCAGACGATGCTAATGGATTATGAAAATGTACTTCACTGCGTGCGAATCGGGTTTTATCTGTTCGACCGAAAAATAGAAGGAAAGGTTTCTAGGAAGTCTTTAGTAAATTATGTTATTCGTTGCTATTGGCATGCGAATGGCGTTGAATATTGTCTGTCGTGTTGCCAGTTTACTGAATATAAACAAGACTCGGTGGAACTTTCGATTCCCTAGAGGAATCCATTGAGGATGTTCGGTGTCACCTTTTAAGCGGTATGCAAAAATTATTCCATTTGCATTCTTGCTATAGGTGGCATGTTCAGTGACAAAACTTTCAGATTAATGAAGCTTTTTGTGGAAAAAATTATAGATGGAATGAACTTTTCAAAAAAACAAGGAGCAAAGATAAACATTTACTGTAATGCTTTATTAGTATTCAAGTCCTACTTCTGATGTATAAATAATAAAGGTGGTTTGTGTCATATAGAATGATGAACATTAATGATTGCCCATATTTGTATCTTAGGTTAAGTGATAACATATATTATAATTTCAAATTGATATGTAAATTTCTTGAATTCTAAAACTCATAACAATAAGCTCAACAATATGTTTGCTTATAACCAAGTGTAATTTATTCAGCTTCTTTAGTTTCAGAAAATGCTTTGAAATTTGAGTTTATACGTATTTTTGTTCATATAGTGAGGGTACAATTTCAAAACAAATTTCTTCAATGAAGTTATGAACTAGACGATTACAATTAAAGATTTTTGAAATAGGTATGGCGATAAAGTGTTTCTGTACTCTAACTATTGATTGTTGTTTCATACCATCGAGGTTTTTTCTTGAAATAAACATTGTTTATAATGTAAATATGTTTCTTCATTCAAACCATTGACGCTTGTTTTACTGCTGATGTACCCTTAATGCAAGAAAGCTAGATGTAGGGAAAAGGAAGATATTCAAAACAATTTTGGCATCTCTCATGTTAGCATTTTTATTTTAAACCACTCAATTTATTTATTATTGAGTGGTGATTATTGATATTCAATTATTTATCAAATTGTTTATTCTTTTTTATTTTCTGAGCAGTTTGCTAGAAATTCCAAACACATACAGGAAAGCAAACCAAAAAATTCGAAATATGTCATATTTAAAAACCATTCTAAAAATAACCACACCATCTCAACTTGTAAACAGGTACAATAATAAAATATTTTAAGTATTAAAATTAAACTAACATTCTAATAATCAATATCAGGGGTCGGCAACCTCCTAGCTGTGGCTTGCAAGCCAATCTGCCAATAGTATTCAGCGTGCCACACAGTACATCATTTTTTAAACAATTCAAATTCCGCGATAGTGCACGCAGAGTTAGAGAATAGAGGTCAATGGTATATATTAACAGTTTTATTATACATTAATTTTCTACATTTCAAGATTCTTCTTAATATAAAAATAAACAGCATTAAATACAACTATTTCTTCAAAAAAAATAGAAAAAATTCAAGTTGTACATATATTATATGTTTATAAACATATTTATTTAAAAAAAGAAACAGACAACATAAAATATAAGTATTTCCTTTCTTTATAATTAAATAAAAAATAAAAAAAATTTTAATGCGAACCTAGTACTAGCACCGCTTTACTTTCATGTCGCAAAATCAGGGGTATAATATGTGACTTTCAATTTGACACGACTTTAAACATTCAGTAGCTAAACAATTTTTTTTGCGGATTCGAAATATTTTGTCATATGAGGAAAGATTCTTTACTTAGATATGTAGAACCAAAAGAGCTGAAAGCAGAGTACATGCAATTTTCTATGTTCAAACAATTAAATCTCTCCAGCAATGACATTAAATAACTTACAAAATAGCTGACAATTTATCTAAAGTGTTATCTTTCAGATTTTTTCGTAATTCCGTAAATCTCCATAATTTTGAAGATGTTTGTTAAAAAAAGTTCAATATAAATTTGTCGACATTCCATCCTCTCAAATTTGTAGAGTGCCACTGAGAATTGTACCGCGTTCCACATGTGGCATGCGTGCCATAGATTGCCGACCCTAATCTATATGTTTTAAATAAATTATTTTGCATTTTTTTTTTTTTTTTTGCCTTTCCAGTTTTGTCTTATGTTTTGATATAACATTAAATTAATATATGAAGTTGATTGTTTAAAATTTTATTTATATAATTTATATTGTTTATTTTATTATATATTTTTCTCACTTCTGTATCACATACTAGTTTTATTTTTCAAACAGTGAAATATTTATTTTTGAAAAAATAGCCCATTATTAAGTAAATAGTTCTTATTTACTGGAAAGTTTTGTAATTTTAAAATATTTATATAAAAAAAAAACTTTTAAATGAATTTATTGCAATTTTTTTTTCTTTTAATGATCTACTAAATCTAATGTTAGCACCTTTAAACTTACATGAATTTGATCATTTATAATTAGTACTGAGAAAGTAAATTAAATAAATTATATACCTCACAAAAGTTTAACTTATTATCATATATTCCATAAAATACCTTTATAACAGATATTTGCTGTAATATAACATAATAGTACACTTTTTAAAATTCATGATTTGTACTATTTTTATAAATAAAAACATTTATACTTTTTTTTATTTCCTTAAAAATATTATTTTAAGACTTGCTTGAAAACAATGTGATGCTGTTTTTATATTTTTTGCATAAATACATACCAAAAATAAATAATCCACTTTTCCTAAAAAAAAAGAATTTCGACAATAACAACTCAAATGCTTTTCCCTTTAAAGCAAAACAATAAACCTCTTCAAGGATCAGAAATTATGATCCAAAATGCGAGTATGTTTACCCATTCTCCAATTACTGTCACCACTTTTCGCGACGATAACTAGAACAAGGACTTTTTAAATAAATTCACGTCAGCGTAAAGAACGAATTCATTTTCCATTTCCAGCAGAATAACCTAAGCTTAGATCCTTTTAATCATTTGTTTCAAACAAAGTTCAACAGAGACTGACGTCTGAAAAGAAGCGGAAAAGTAAAACTAGACAACGAACAAATGAGGGCCAATTAATGATTGGCTTCGAACAAATGACTGGAGTTTCTGTCTTCAAACTGGCAACAAAGCTGCGAACTCCGATTTTCAAGGCTATTATTATCTCCTCGCGGTGGCATCAGGTATTGATTAGGAGGAGGAAAAAAAGAACACGTGGTAGTATTTTTCCGTTGTTTCAGCGATAGTGTGTTTTTGTCTAACGGATATGTTCAATATTCCGCGGAATTTTTTTAAAAAAAAATGGCGAAGAGCAATCGTGTGATTAATGAAGTTGTAATATTTTTTGGCTCTTGTACCATTCAATTACTGGGTGTTATCAGACGTGATACAGATACTTGATAAAAAATGAACCGTTTTCCTCGAGATTGATGGTTGGAAATAGAAAAAAAAAAGCATTTATTCTTAAGATTAAACAAATTCTCAGTTAGCGAAGAAAAGCTAATAATTCAATTTTTTGTCGCAACGTGAGGAATTTAAAACTTAGAATTCGCTCTGTTCTTTTTGCTATTGTTCCGCTTTTACTTCAAAGCAGAAATGGGCTTCCTTACTAGAATTTTAGCTTGAAGTTTATGAGCGTGGTATTAGTACTTGTATAATTAATTTGATATATCGTAGAATAATTATATATATGATCTGTTATTAGTTGTATGTATTTTAATGCTTAAAAAAGTATAATTTGTAGATAAAATTTCTGAAATAAATATGGAATTTCTTTTTTCTTTTTGATCACGTCGTTGAGTTACCTATTTTTAATTTTATGTGTTAAATTTTTGATACAAAGTTGATATAAGAGACAAACAAATCCTTCTTTTAAAAAATTGAAAAGCTTTAAATATACAAAATTTTAAACGTTTTGAAAGGAAAACACCTTGTCAATGATATTAAGAATTATTTTCCATAAAATATTAGTTGAATTGAATGCAATGAAATACTGAGACATCTGCCCAAATGCATTAAAAATTTATGCAAAGCAAACTCATATAAAAACATAGAAAATTGCATAAAAATATTTTTAAAATTTCTTATATCTTGTTAAGAAATTAAACCATTGAGATTTATGCACGCTTACCTTTTTCGTATCGTTTCCACAATCATTTTTATAGTAACATAAAATGCTTTGGTGCATTGAATGTAACAGGAATACATTGAATGAATATATTCAGTACGTGATTAGTAGGCTTGATAATCTGTTCATATGTATTTTATATATTTTAATACATAAAAAGCTGCCATTTTTTGCAATTGGGTCGCTTTTTAATGTTTTGGTACAAAACATCCATTTGACAATTATGTTGGACAAACATAAAGTAAACAATTTTTTAATTCATTTAGACAAAATCAGGATCTAACAGTCAACTAGATATGGATATTTAAAGTAAATAGTTATAAATCCGTTCAGTTTAAATATATATAACCTTTCCGCTAACTTGATAGGTTAAATTTCGATTCTGTCTAAACTAGTTAAAAATTAATAATATTGAATTGTAAAATTCTATAAAAATATCAATAAAATTAAACCAATGGTTTGTTTCAAATAGAATATTAAAATAATAAAAAATATATAAGATTCTGTTTCACGTGTTTTATTTTAACTAATCATCTAAGTTATCAATAGCAATAAATGTAATTTTTACAGCAATAAAATAAGTGTGTGTGTGTTAGCATTAAATATAGCAAGAGCATTTCAAATTAAGATAAAGTAAAATACGTTTAACGCGAAAACGCTTAAGGCGAAATATCGGTTAACACGACATAATTCAACGTATCCAACAAACTACTTTGTATTTTCATGCATTTTTTCGCTTAACACACAAATATTTTTTTCTGGGAATGAACAAAATACGGAAAACACCAGCCGTGGTGGCTAGATTTAAGAGGAGTGGGAAATAAAAGAGAGGTGGTTTCAAAGCTTCGTAGAAAGTTGGCTAACTTAGCTTTGAAATACCCTCGGACTACCCAGTGGCACGAGCCAATTTTGTTTATCTGAGTTATTTTCACTCTCCATTCCTAGAAATGCTTCACAAAAACATCTAATCTCTCATCAGTGGGTTTTGAAATTTGTTGAAGAGTTAGTTCATCGTTGTGTGAGTAAAATCAGCGAGTTTGGTTCGCATTATTTTTCTTATTTCAGAATAATTTCTTTGTAAGCACTATAGCAAGGAGCACAGAGAAAGAACAAACTGCTACTTCGCTTAAAATGAAGATTGAGCTTCTTAAAGCTGTTGAAATAAACAGAACTTTAAAACGGAAATCTGTAAAGATTTCGGTATTGCAATAACTACTTTATCAACAATAATTAAAAAAGAGAGCAAATTATGTAAATGTTTGAACGGTTTTTATTAAACATGGCATATACACATGTATGTATATAAAATGTATATACTATAAGTATAAAATGTATTCTAATAAACTTAATTTTGTTGAATATATGGGTTTTTTTACAATATACTTTTACACAAAATATATTGCAATCCCTTCCGCTTGGTGTTAAACGGATTTTGACTGTATTCGATAAGTGTTTGGTGTAGTTTCCATTGCCTTGTTTAACCTCATTGTGCTGATAATTTACGGTATCGACTGGTTGCGACAATTTTAAAAAAAAAAAATGGAGATGTGGATTTGTGTGTTGTTTTTAGGTTTTTTTTAGAACATTTAAAGAAAAATATGCTAAAATCAAGAAGAGAAACATAAATTATTATAACTAAAATGGGAAAAATTGACAAAAAATAACATAAACGCGGTTCATTCTGTACCAAAGGTTTACGAAAATTTTTTTAATTTTTCAATTCTGATGTGTTGCTATGTTATTCATTGTCGAAATGACTTTCAGGATAAGAAATAATTCAATTTTTATGAAAACTAGAGCACTTTATCTCAGTTACAATATGAAATTGCTTACAAAAACAGTGATTATATTCACATAAGGGACTGTAAATTTTGTAATAAAACAGTGATTAATAAATATGAACGTTAAAACATTTCTACTATTACACAAAACCTACACAAAAAGTTTCAGTTAATTATTTTCAAAGCTTTTTTAGCAATCGCTGACCCCGTTTGATTACTTTAAAAAAATCACATTTCGAGTAAAGCGTGTTTTAAAGTGGGGCATCTTGCTTAAGGTAATGGTATCTGCTTTTATTAAAACCCATGTAGTTTTTGTTCTAGTGAACGGAAAATGATAAACTTGGTATATTTATAAAGCTAACAAGATGGCGTATAAAATAAAATCTTAAAATTTTTTCAATTTTTGGCAAAATTCACAATTTTAGGGTAGTCGGATACCTTAAGCAAATTGATGAGGATACATAGAGGTAAAAAAAAGTTGTAAATATTTTTCTGCTTTATTACACCGAGAGAAGAAAAAAATTAAACAAATGCTTCATAATCTTTTTTTTTTTTTTTTTTTTTTTTTTAGTATAAAGAGCATATTAATTTGTTTTTGTCACATTTTTTCCAAGATCATATGACCTCTATCATAGAAATTCCGCTAAAAAAACAATGCTTTTAATTTATCAAAATGGACAAATTAGTATATTTTATTACAACCACTTACTTCTTATTTTTCAAAAAAACAAAACTCGGTTTTTATCTAGCGGAACTTTTTTTGCTAAAGCTGCTCCAGTCATTTTGAACTGTTAACAGACTAAAAGCTAAACATTGCAATACCAAAGCAAAAAAGGTCAAAACATAAAAGCACAATTTGCTGAAAAAACAACATTTCTCTCCCGCATACATTTCTTTTACTCGAATCATTTCTCTTAACTCCGAAGCAGTAGCAGTAATTATTGTAGATAACGGAATTTATGCGACCCCATCAAATCTTGTTTCCTTGCTTCATTTCTTTTATTAGATTAGCTTTTGCTGCGGCCACGATGATTGCTTTTTGTTGATTGCGCTGCAGAGCCTCTGGTAATCGTACAAATTTGTGGTAGAATCACATCCACTTGACCAACGGTCATTTTGGATGGAACGTAAAAATGTTTTATTTCCTGAACGTTGCGTGAAGACTCTCGCTTTTAGATAGACATCGAGTTTTTATTCTACGTCTCACGGATAATGTCCCGACATCATTTTTTTCTGAGCATTAAAACTTCGTCTAAGTTGAGTGTCAAAAATTATGCGGATAAAAATTAAAGTATTCGACTACCCTAAAATTGTGAATTTTGCCAAAATTGACAATTTTTTTTATGATTTTATTTATAGCCATCTAATTAGCTTTATAAAAATACCAAGTTTATTATCTTCCGTTAACTAGAACAAAAGTACAAGTGTTTTAATAAAAGCTGATGCTTTTACTTTAAGCTAGGTGTCTTATACATTAATAACACGTTTTAATCAAAATGTGTGTGGGTTTTCTTTTGAAAAAATGCTCAAACGGCGGACAATAATTGCTCAAAATGTTTTGAAAATAATTAACTAATTTTTTGTGTATGTTTTGCATAATAATAGAAGTGATTTGACCTTTATATTTATCAATAACTGTTTTATTAGAAAATTTACAGTCCCTTATGTTAATAAATCACACAAGCAATTTTTTTAAGTAGTTTCATATAATAACTTAGATAAAGTGCTTTGGTTTTTGTAACATTAAAATATCTTTAATCCTGAAGTTCATTTCAAAATGAATACATAGCAACACAACAAAGTTGAAAAATTGAAAATTTATTCATAAACTTTTGGTACAGAATGGTCCTGTTTATGTTATTTTTTGTGAATTTTTACCAATTTTTCCCTTTTTAGTAATAATAATTTCTTTCTCTTCTTAATTTTAGCATCATTTTCTTAAAATGTACTAAACAAATCTATAAACCCAAAAATCCCATATCTCCATTTCTTAAAAATAAATTGTCTCAAATAGTTCGGATACCTTAAAAGCATATTATTTCGGTTTGAAAGAGAATTTTCGCTGAGTTGTACCGATTTCTTCAGTTTTTAAAAGAAATTTTAAAACTTGAAAGAACTTGTTTTTCTAAATGTGTAATGTACTACATTATGTAAAAATTTTTACGAGTTATTTTAGATAATTTTGTAATTAAGTTTGATAAGCATACAATTTAAAAGTTGTTCATTTTTTAACACACACATACACCTAATTATGTTTTAACACGATAAGTACACGCTCCAGAAGAATACATGTAAAAAATACAGTTTATCAAGGGAAAAAAGGATGACTCATTCCAGTTCAAAGAAACCAGCACAAATAATAATATAAACCACGAGTTTGTGGATGTTAGAATCTTAAACATTTTATTTTGTAAGGATTGTACAAGTATCATCCAAAGTAAATTATTATTAATAAATAAACATGTTTCTAATTCATGAACACAAAAATTAAGCAAAGCATTATGTTACATTTGAAAAGGTTAAATTCGTTGTTGTTTTCTAACAGTAAACGCATCCGTTTGCCTAAGACTGCGATATTATTGCTATCACTAGAAATATTTTGGATATCGTCTACGTTCTCTAATGGTGAAATTCTTTCTGTAATCTCTTGACAAAAATTAGGATTAGGCTTTTGTGGTGTTAATCTTTCGATGAATTTACGAACGAGTTCGATAATGAATTGTTTTGTTTGTGTTTTAGATATGCCATTGTAGAATTATTTCCGTATATGCTATCGCGATCTCAACATCTTGATACTCGAAAAGCAGACAAAATTCCAGTTTGAGATTATAAAATTCGCGAAATTCTCTCGGATGAAAATCGCAATGCATTCTTCATATCCAATGTAGTAATTATAAAAATAAAAGTCAAGTAAACTTTTCCTCACAGAATTCCGGTCGTCACGTTAAATCAAAAAGAAAATTATATATATATATATATATATTATCTTTTTAAGAAATCCGTGTTAAAGTGGAGTAAAAAAATTAGTATATTTTTAAGATAATAGCTTTAATTCTTACATGCATTGTAATGTATTTCTTTATTTCTTTATTTTTTGCTTTCACCATTTATGAACTTTCATATAAAATGATGCAGGCATTTTTCTTACGTCACCCACTTTACAAAATCCATGCAAAGGTTTCCTTAAAGTTTCATGTTTCTTAACTGAAAATTTTCGGAATTTTATGCTCAAAAGCATTAAGTAAAACTGCAATAATATTATTTTAATTACATCGGGAATATTATATTGAAACGATTGCTTCACTTAATTTTTTTCCACTTTTTTCTAACCTAATTAGTTTAATTACTATTATCATCAGTATTATCGTATAAATACAATTGACTGGCTCAGGTTTTTATCAAAAATAATTTGATCAATGTAAAATCTTTAATTTCTTGTAGATTTTGTTTCCTTTCTAAGGAAAGAATTTGAAGGTAAAATTATGATATGTATGTATCTAAATTTCTTTGTTTGGTAATCTGATGAAACCATGCTGAAAAGTAGCTCTGATTTTCCATTTTAAAGAGTAGTAAGAAATGGAGAGACCACTGTGAGCTAAAATGCTTCAAATTAATAACTTTTCTTTCAAGAGAAACTTTAATTTATTAAAATGTGGTCCTACTTATTTAATTCCTAAAAATCTGTTAATAGATTTAAAAAATTACCTTATGATTGGAATGTGATTTTGTAACTTTTGAAAAAGCAAAGGCTGGCAGGTTGTTTCGCTTAATGTACTAGAATTTGTACAACATGCTTCATTCTTTTAACTGAAGGAATTCAAACAGATATATGAATTACACATAACTATTTTATTTAATCATATAATAAAATTTCTTATTTGAAAATAAAAGATTCCCAAACGAATGTTTTACATATTTTTGAATTATTACTTTCAGGTTCTTTTCATGGAAAAGATTCACTCACATTTGTGTGATGGAAGAAAACACGTAGAAAACTAACGCATTTTAATTGCGAATTTTAATGAATATTTATGCAACTGTAACTACGTTTCGCAAATTATGAGTCACAGATAAGAAATTCTTTGAGACTTAAAACTGTTTTAATTCACTAAGTATTCCGCTTTTGTAGAGAACCAGGAGGACGAAATTTATTAAATATTTCAAGATATATTAAAATGGTTAGATTTTCATATGCATATCACTATAATGTACGATGTAATCAAAAATATACAGAATGTCGCTGAACATACCACTTGTTTGGAGAACCAGGATAATGAAATTAAATTTTTAAAGATTAAAAACATAGCAATTTTAATTAATTAATGTGTGTATCGTTATAATGTATGATGCAATCAACGAGCAGAATTATAAATGATAAGACTTTTTGGCACG
>BMAO01032320.1:0-85684 GCA_019973975.1 Trichonephila clavata | reverse complement strand
TTTTCAAAACGAGTTTTCAGCCGAGGTCGATTTCTAAATAGTTTAACTGTCGAGAAAATCATGGCGCATGCTTAATCACCCCCTTTCTTTTGTAAAAAAAAGGGAGAAAGAAAAAAAGAAACTGACCCAAATTCCTTATTTCTTTATCCTTTGCTACCTGAGCCGTGACAAAAATTTGATCCCTATTGTCTGAAACCCGTGATGAACCCGAACTCCTCCAGAGAAGTGCGTCTAAAATATTCAAGCAGCATTAAAGATTCAAACAGCAGAAGTAGAAAAAATGGCATTTCATCGCTTTGTCACCGATCGAGCGTACCGGCGTACATTGAGAATAATGCTCTTGGGGTCATTTTCTTGTTAAAAAAATGAGGCCATCTCCAGTACTAAAATTTTGGGCGGATAATTTCAAATTGTTCATTAAAATATATATTTAAATAGAGCTCATGATTCACAATATCATAAAAAAAATACCAAATTACCTAACCCTAAAGCTGATTTACATCTCCACGCAAGAATATTTCCATCTCGATGCTACACTGTTCTAACTAAATTATTGGGATTAAGTTTCAGAAAATTCAACATTGACAGCAAATTGGTTGACATGATGGCAAATTCAACATTTTTGGTTCGGACGGGCGTGTAATAGTTTGTTGAAGAAAAAATGAGGAACTTAACCCGAGAATTTAAATGGAACAAGAACACTTCCACCTCCATCCATCAGCATGGAGGTGAAAGTGATCTTGCGTGGGGATGTAAATTGGCTTCAGGATAAGGTAATTTGGTATTTTTTTATGGTATTGTAAATCATGAGCTCTATTTAATATTTTAAACGGGACAATCTAAAATTATCCACCCAAAATTTGGATATTGGAGATGACTACATTTATTTTAAGATAATAACATCAAGCACACTGTTCTCAACGTACGCCACTGTTGTCTCTAAAACTGTCCCTAAATTCTGAAAACAACTCCTAAATCACCTGATTTAAGCCTAGTAGAACATATTTAGTGAAAATTTGATTTTATATAAAAAAAAGAATGCATAACATATAAAAAGAAAATGTGAAATAAACACAATAATCACAGAATAATGGAAGAACATTGATGCATAAATAATAAAAAGCTAATGAAGTCTATTAAAAGACTTCTTAAGAAAGAAGTCAAGACTTTTAAAAGTTGCTGTGGACGCTAAAACATATCCTAATAAGTTCTAAATTTAAAAAAAAACTGCCATATTTAAAACTATGCTGAGATTTCTTTCGAAGTGTACGATGACTTTTGTGGTGTAATTTTTTGAAATAGCCTTTGGTTATTAATTTTTTAAAATAATGATTATACACTCATGGACAAAAAAATTAGCGCACCAAGAAATAATTGCGGGATCGTAACGAAAGTTGGCATGAAGGTACATGTCGGGGAGATATGCAAATGATTAGAAATGCATTGTGATTGCGCATTACGTATAGCCGGTAGAGGGCGTTTAACGTAATTCTCCGTGGAGTATAAAACAAGTAACTAAAGCTTGTTTGAGTGTGCTGCATCGTTTACAAAGGAAGAGATGAGGTAGACATGCCATTACGCCGTTTTCGAAGACAACATGAGCAGCTGTCGCAGCTTGAGAGGGTGAGAATCATCGGCATGATGAAAGCTGGATAGTCATCTAGGCAAGTAGCTCGTCATTTAGGCCGCTCTGATTGTGTTGTAAGGAGGTGTTGGGACCATTGGATCCGAGAGATGTTATTTACACGAAGATCAGGCTGGGGACGCCCCCGACAGACCAGTCATAGAGAAGACCACCACATCGTAAGAAATGCACGCGTACAGCCAACGGCTTCATCGGCCGCCATCCAGGCACAGGTAGAACCTTCACTAAGGGTTCCTGTGTCTTCTCGAACCGTACGAAGGCGCCTGGCTGAAGAACATTTGGGATCGCGGCGCCCATTACGTGTGCTGCCCTTGACGCCCACCTATCGACGCCTCCGTTTGGAGTGGTGCCACGCGCAAGGAAACTGGTCTGCAGTGGAATGGAGAACCAGGTCGTCTATAACGATGAATCCAGATTCAATCTCAGCAGTGATGACAATCGTGTTCGTGTGTGGAGAACGTGTGTTCAGGCAACATATTTAAATAAAAAGTTAGGTCAAGGTTATTAAAATTTTAATAACCGTGACCTTGCGGAGCTCTTATTAATGTCACAAACTCAGGGATATAAATTGAAACTTTTAATCTGACACAGAATTCTAAATGTTCAGCAGTTAAACAATTTCTTAGAGGATCAAAATATACAGTAATGGCTAAAATTGTGGACACTTTTTAAAATTTTTATGTTTTTCAAGTTTGTATGCTTATAGAAAATGTTGCGTTGTACAAAATTCAAAGCAATTTACATTATTTTAAAGAGAATTTTACACTAAATTCAATTAAAAAAAACTCAAATAGTTGCATTGCAAGAAAAGTTATGTTGCAATAACTATTGATATTCATTAGATACTGATCGCAGTGAGTTATCTGTGCTTAGTGGGGTCACTTTTATTTTTTATTACAGCTTCACATCGATGATTCATTGAGCTGAAAATAGTTATAAACTCTTCTTTTGGTATTACATGATGCCACAAAACAATTTCATTCTCAATTATTTCCTTTTTATTTCATGCGTACCTCATTCGGGCAAGAGTCAAAACTGTTTCCTGGCCAGGACAACTATAATATTTAGTCAAATGACATGAAATAAAAGAGTAGATTGGACACCTAGAAAGAGATGCATGACGATAAAGTGGTCTTTCCTATGTTAATATTGCAGGGCAGGTAGGTGGTTTGGTGACTACATCTGGAGACTGAAAGTTGTGTTTAAGATGTCAGGAGACAAATTTAATAGAAAACAAAGCAGGAAAAAACCGAAAAAGGTGCACTAGATCTCTAAATGACAGAAGAACAAAAATACTATGTCTCCAATATAGAAGAATGTCGTCAACGGCCGTCAGAAGTGATTTGAATGATGCTGGTGTTTCTGTCAGTGCAAAAACGATCAGGAGAAGATTCGAAGATGTTAGAGTAAAAAGTAGAATTCCTCGATAAAAGCCTTATATCTCAATTTACAACAACGCTAAAAAGACTACAGTGGTCAAAGAAACACATTAATTGGACAAATGATTAGTGGTCACAAGTTATATGGAGGGATAAAACTAAGACATCGTTATTTGGTAGTGATGGACGAAAATATGTACGAAGTAGAATAGGAGAAACACTGCATCCTGACTGCATCCAGGCAACTGTAAAGTACCCACATAGTTTTATGATTTTGGCATGCATATCAGCAGATAGTATCGGTCGTCTTCATATCATCGATGGGACATGGAATGTCAGAAAATACATTGACACCATTCTAGAACCCAAACTTCTACCTTTCATCAAGGATCTATTTACCAACAATGCTTCATTTATTTTTCAGTTAGATCTAGCTCCTTGACACTCAGTAAAGTAATCGAAAGACTGGCCAGGAAACAGTCCTGACCTCAATCATATCGAAAACTTGTGGCACCGTTTGAAAACTTTCCCCGAATGAGGTACCCATGAAATAAAAAGGAGCTAACTGAGGATATGATTGTTTCCTGACATCATGCAATAACAAAGGAAGAGATTAAAGCTAATTTAAGCTCAATGAAACATCTATGTGAAGCTGCAATAAAAAATAAAGACTACTCCCCTAAACACTGATAACTCACTGCTGTCATCAGTATCTAATGTATATCGATAGTTATTGCAGCATAACTTTTCTTGCGATGCAACTATTTGAGTTTTTTGTTGTTGTTTTGAATTTAGGTATAAAATTCTCTTTAAAATGATACAAATTGTTTTGCATTTTGTGCAATGCAATATTTTCTATAAGCATACAAACTTGAAAAACGTAACAATTTCAAAAAGCGTCCTCAATTTTGGTCACCATTGTATTTCATGAGAAAAAATTTGTTCACATATATATGTGGAACGAAAAGCGGAAAGCAGAGCACATGCTATTTTTGAAGCAATTAAATCGTTTTGGCAATGACATCTAGCAATTTAAAACAACTGTCGATTTATTGTTTCAGTTATCTTCCAGATTTTTTCGCAACTCCGTAAATTTTGCTTTCCATTAATCTGAAGATAGTAATTCAATAAGTTCCATTTCAAAATTATCAACTTCCATTTACTCAAAAATTGACAAATCGAATGGGATTAATAATGAGTCTATTAAATCAGGTTTGATTAAGAAAGAAAATAAAGGAACCGAAGCTTCAAAGTCTTTGCATCTCTTAGAAAATTCCTCTTTAAATGCTCAAACGTAGTGTTGAAGTTCATCTTTGTCTATGGTTAATGTATTTGCAGGAGCTTTAACATTTGGGAAGTATTTGAAGGTACTAGTATTAATATCACGGTAAAATACTATACTTAATTTTGCAACACAAAACCTTTCTCCAATATTCTAAAAGTTCAAGCAGCGCTTAACTCTTTAATTGTAAATCCTAAATTTAGTTCATTGATAGTTTTTAATTTAGTTCATTAAGATGTTTAGCAATATATCTGTCAGAAACATCGTTTATATAGCCATTTCTTATACTGTCTTATTTGGGGGAATGCTGTTTCTTCTCATTAAGATAAACTTTAATGTGCTCCACGCATGACATAAACTTATTCAAGACATTACCACAACTAAGCCAACGGATGTGACTGTACAAGGGAAGATCTCCCCATATTCCCTTTCCATTTTTTTCTAAAAGAGGTTTAAATTGTTTGTGTAGTAATGAAGATCGAGGCACTGTAAAATTAACTATTTTGGCAACAAAATTTCGTTAAATTAAATTAACTATTTCGTTAAAAATAAACAGTTTCGTTAGATTTTGGCAACAAAACTTTCCTGATGTATTATGCAGTGGAAGTTTAATATTGTATGTCCAATATGATTTTCCAAGAAGTTAGACAAATCCTCTTTTCTAAGAAACCATTCAGGAGAGCTATCAGTTGTTAAATAAAAAGATTTTATTTATAATAATGTTTTTACTTTCAAAGTGATTTTTAAATGAAAAAAGAATATCCTGTCCTTAAGTTGTGCCAGGCAGAGGAATCATACTGCATAACTTTTCATAAATTCGGTCTTTATCACACTGCAGGTCTTATTACTGCAGGGCGTGTAACGCCATTCACGTCTGTACTTTCTTCAAAAGCAATGCTAAATGCAACAATTTCTTGTAAACCTGAATTTTGTTCCGCAGATATATTTTCAGAGATTTGCGTTGTTCTTCTATCCACAGTTCGCGCAGAAGCGGGCATTTCTTGAATTCGGGATAATATTGTTTGCAAATATCGTTCATCACTGAACAATATTTCAGCACTTTTTAAAAATGTGTCCTGTGTATATTCGCGATCTGTAAAATGTTTTCTTTTAACAATGTAACAATGAGAAATTACGAAATTACATTCTGTTGCTTTTGGTTTGAATCCAATTGTTTGACAAAAAAGTAATTTCCTTTTTATGCCCAGAAACAGCTCTTTCTAAAACTCCACATTTCTCATCAAAATCCTTAAATGTGACATGGTGTTTAGTTTGAAAATGTCTTTGTACACACTTAACATACCACATACAACACTTTCGCGACATGACATACTACATAGAGCGCAATTTTTTTGTTGTATGAATTCAAATTCGCGTTCGTCCAAGAACCGCGAACCTCAAGCTTTCTTTTTTTACTCGTCATTTGATTCAATATGTCACTATGAATTGTCGCAATAATTAAACAAAAAATTTTTAATTTTCACAATAGAGCTAATAATGTGACAAAGTTAAAATTAACCTAAAAATCACGTCGTGCTTCAAACTAAATTTAACTTTCGACTGAAATCATACTCAATATGCGTATATTGACACGACTAATCTAGAACATGAGAAGAGCATGAAAAAAAAAATTAAATTGTGATCTAATATCTGTTTCTATTAGCTTGATTCCCACCAAAAGTATAAAATAAGTATGACTTCTTAAACAGGACACTCAAAAAATTGTAGTTGCTCTTAATATATATTTAAAAAGGCGTTTGTTATGAAATTAGATTCACACACCTAATTATCCTACGAGGTATTTTTTTCCTTGAATTTTTTTCAATCCAAATTAAATATGTTGATAGAATAACAATTTTTGTTTATAGTATTTCCGGCGCAAAACGTTTATTAAGCAGAATTTTGATATATACCTAAGACATTTATTTATTTTTTCGGAGATACCCAAGCTTTTGATGGGCAAAGGACAAACTACTTTCTTTTTAACACGCTTTTATAAGTTTCACTTGCATGTAACGGAATCTTAGAACTCGATTTTTACCCACTTAAAAAGATCGGATTCATTCGAAATTTCGCACACTTGTCAAGGACCGATGACAATACAATAATTTCATAATTTTGTTCCATTGTCCTTTTCAGGATCGTCATTAATAAGGATAATCAGATTTGGCGACAAATCCATATATCAAGTCCAGATTTAGCGACTTATTGCATATATCATTTTTAAATTTGGCGACTATTTCCATATACCGTTTTCAGACATGGCGACTAATTTCCTACATTATTTCCAGATTTGGTGACTAAAAGAATAAGGTGTAACCCTAAAGTGTTTTGAATTTAACGCTAATCATATATGCAAGTATAAAATACACGTGTGGTTAAAAGAAATAAAATAAACAAAAGAAGTGTTCTGTATCTGAGAAAGTGGAAGGTGGGGTGTGTTAGCAATTGCTAACCATAATATAAACATTTTTCTAAAAATGAAAATAAAAAAAGGCTCGAGCATGTGAAAAAAAATAATTGGCGTTCTAACTACTAAGTATTTTTTATTTTTATAAAGCAATACACTTAGAAATAATGATACGAATTAACATGAAAGGAACACGTTTAAAAGGTGAAAAAACGATTGACACTTAATATTACCATGTTTTTAATAACTCGCTTTCTTTAATGTCTATCCGGGTGGAATTTTGTAATTGATTTTAAACTGTGTGACTTTCCGAGGAGCTAGAGACTTGAAATTCAGACTATAGCTCGGAAGTGGATGACAATGCATGAAAATGTGAAAAAAGAAATCAAAAACAAAAAGGAGGAATTTTATAATATTTAATCCGTAAAAAAACATTCATACATTAAAAATTTATGTAATTCGAACCTTTTCTTCTTTACATATTTTTATTTGTTTGACCTGTTCAAAAGAGACGGAATCTAATATAACGATCCGAGGCCTCGTAAACGGAGAGAATAAATACACTTCAGACCCGTTAATTAATATCCATTGAAGAGCAAGACTAATTCCACAGCCACGTAGTTCCAGCTTCAAATATCAAACTCAAGGATAAATTCAACAATGAATAAATGATAGTTTAAAAAACTAAAAAACACGCTTTTATTGTAGTTCGAACTAAAAATGAAAAATAAATTATAGTTTGAAAAAAAAACTAAAAAACACGCTTTTATACTGAATCAAACTAAAAAGTAAAAAAAAATTCTTAATAAAGAATAAAATGATTAACGAGAAAACGAATGTCATTGGGGGTAAAAGCGTGGGGTGTTCTATAAATGTATCAATTGTTATAATTTCTAACTTCTATTCCGAAAAGCTGAATTAGTGTAATAATAATGTAGTACAAATCACCCCACGCTTTTACCACAATGACATTCGTTTTCTCGTTAATCATTTTATTCTTTATTAAGAATTTTTTTTTACTTTTTAGTTTGATTCAGTATAAAAGCGTGTTTTTTAGTTTTTTTTCAAACTATAATTTATTTAATTACTGTGCAGTGAATGAGACTTCATTTTACAAGTATTACACAATAATTTTTATTTGCGTTGAATATTTAACGCTAATAAGTAACATTTAAACAAAAGATGTTTTCTTTTACATAAAGCACACAAGCTACATGCCACCTGATTCAGCAGAATCCTTTTATGGAAGAGAACTGAAAGTAAGAAATAATTTTTATGTAAAAATGTGCGAGACGTTGAAAAGAGAGACAGAGCGATAAAGTTTTATCTTATAATTTTGTAGAGAGAGAGTGGTGGCGTGCCATAGGTTGCCGACCCCTGTTTTATAGAATCGTCAAATCTCTGTTCCTGTTTCTTAAAGATTTTCTTGTCATGCTCAAGTGGTAGAATACTATGTCAAACTTATGATAGAAGAATCTCGAGAAATGTGCACGAAGCAAAAAAAAAAAAAAAAACATCAGCAGGACGTCTCACTCTTATAAAAAAATATACAATACCCCATTTTCTTTTAAAACGGACTCTAAAGCACCTTTTTTTTAGATGAAACTGTTGGACATTGCTTTTCGCTATATTTCATAATCGATTCACATATATAAATATTTGAAAAGAAATATGTTTACCTGTGTCATTAAGCTTTGTGAAAAGGTAAAGTTGAATGAAATTACAAAACACTGCTAATTTGACGTGTAAAAAGAATTTTCGGTATAATTGCCCCAACAATAATTATTTTGAATTTGCAAGATTTAACTTTTTTCTCGACTTCTGACACTCTAAACTTCATATTTAGAACACTAACATTAAAATACTAGTCAATTATGTAATTATTTTTAAAAATGCCAAAAAATAGCAAAACTTCTTTATTTTATCACACTAAGCGTATTGGTGAAAGATATTTTTTTATAAATTTGGTACTTATTGTTTCATTTTTATTTAGTTAAACAAAAGACAGTTTTATCAGGGTAGAGGCATTGTAAAAGCAAATATATATATCTATATATAAAGCAACCTTATTGAAAGATTTAGTTTTTTTGAATAAAATTGCCTGGGGGATCCGTTTGTAATAATTGCAATCCTCTCAATAGTAAGTTATTTTTAGAGGATGTCAAAGCCATGGTAGTCGAGAGGTTAGGGTCCCAAACTCGTGGTCAACTTTGTGGAGTCATAGGTTCGAGACCTGGAACTACTGAAAACCCGCCATGTAGTTGTAAATAGACTAATGCACGTTAAATCTATTGAAGCTAAAAAAATCCTCATATTGGCAGGGAAGTCTTCAGGCATGAGAAAACTGGCAGGGCCGTTTTTAAAATCACTGGTGCCCTAGGCACTCGTTCAAATCGTTACCCCCTACCCCCTTCAGAGCATTTCCTTCTTTCAATACTGTGCAAGTTTGGGATCAGGGGGATTTCCTCTTAATTCTCTTACTCTTTTCCAATTCTTTGTTTTTGCAATTTGGTTAGTCTTTTCATTATCCATTACCTATGGACCCTCCGTGTCCTTAACTGGTAACCAGCAGCCGTAAGGAGAGAATAGTGGCATGGTTTGGCCGCTCTTGTTCATTTCTTACATTACTGCTTCACGGACTAACCACCCACTCTTTTGTAAATTAGTACAGTAAATTAATAGAAACGTTTGCAATTACAGTATACAGCAGTGGTTCTTAAACCTGGCCCGCGGACCCCCGGGTTCCCCAGAGACTTTCTAGGGATTCCACGGGGTCTCTCATTTAATGTTAAGATTTCCCTCTTTTGCAGACTGAAAGGCCTAGAGTGGAAATAATTGAAAGATGTGTTATCCTAGACTAAATCCCTTAATTGCAACAAATGAAAAAACTCTTCCAGAACATGTAACAAGATCAAGAATATTAAGTCGGGAAAGGGCGTTCAAAATTTTGGGGGTCCGCGATGATGGGCTGATACATAAAGAAAAGCCACGGCAATTGAAAGTTTAAGAACTGCTGGTATAGAATAATTGTATGAACTTTTTTTCAACTTGTTAAATTATCATCACTTATCGCTTTACCTTTTTTTTTTTTTAACTTTTTGACATCCTTATTTTTTGTTGAGTCACTGTCATTGTACTTGTACAACAAAGGCTTTCTTCGGGCTTTGATCATTGCAAAATCATTAATGACATCATTGTAATCAATTTCTATTTTAATATCATTTTGAGTGCATGACTACACCAAACTGTTAAGCTTTTCTTTTTACAAAGTAGATCTGGTTTCATACATTACTCTCTCAAGGGCAGAAATGCTTCTCTAATGAGTCGCTAGGTGGTGGTACGTTCGCTGTAATTTTAATTTTTCCTCTTCTTTTCCACCCTCCAATGTTTTGCACCCCTAAATCTTTTGCGCTCTGGCCAAGTGCCTAACGGCCCTGCAAACTGGGCCCGGACCCAAGACCTTGGCGGCAATGGAATCCTCTTCTCGTTCTCGACTCAGCCTTAATAAAATCATAATTCGAATAACGTCAACGGACAAATGTTATTATGTTATTTCCGGATGCATTCTTCGAAAACATGGGAATTTCCTATGATATGTCAACTGGCTACATGGGATAACCGTCTTCCATGTTTAAGCCTGTCACCAAACACCTTCATTATTCATTCAGTCAGAAGTTGGCCGAGCCGGTTTGTGCGATTGTAAGTCATGCCCATTTATTTGTTTCCGGTTAATGTTTGTTCGATTATTTGACTACGTATGGTGTGTACTGTCTATTTTTAAGGGTCATAGGAGGGGGCAGTGCCGATTTAAGCTCATTTCGGGCCCTGGATGCAGAAGATCTACAGGCTTCCTTGGTACTGGAGGATCGAAATTTATAACCAGAAAATCTGGTTAAGTCCAGCTTATCTAGGCCCTTCTGTGCCGAGCCAATGGGAGCCCGCCACAAGCACCCAATGGATAACCTGAAACTGGTGGGACCTATATTTGTAAAGGGGGCCCAGGCATTAAGAAGCCTTAAGAAGTCACTGCATATTGGTGTGGAAGTTTGGAGAATGGTGTACTGCATCAGGTGTTATCTTTATCACTTTATCTAGGTTCAAATTAACGAGGTACGTCACACATACCCCTCGCGCAGCTTTAAAATATACGTTTTTTAAAAAATTAAATCATAATCACTCATTCACAACCGGCATTGCTTCTGTCGATGCTGTTTTGGCACTATTGTGTTGGATTAGAACCTGTGACCCATGGGTTTGTAAGCATGAAACATACCACTAGACAAAAGTGATCACTCCTGACCGGAAGCTGTTACTGGCTTACTTAGATACCGCCACAGTTCTATATGTTTGCCATGTATAGGGATGATGCACTCTAAATCTGTCGAGATTCAAAATCCTAATTTTGGTGTAGTGTGGAAGTTCGGACAGTGGGTTTTTAGCGGAGATATCATTCATGCTACTTGACCGAGGTTCAGAGTTAGGAATCTCAAATAGCTCTAGAGTTGTTTCAAAGTTCGATGTTAATAAATAATCAATCTGAGATTGTAGTACAATTTTATGCTTTTTGTATCATACAGTTGACATTGTAGCTCCTTTCTGGAAAATCCCCGAGTCGTCTGAGAATAAACTTAGAGGCGAGGAAACTGCTATGTGTAGTATGTTATGCAGATACTCTCTTTTCTTAGGATATACCCTGTGAATTTTTTTATCCTCTTTGTAAATAGTTGAATATTATTTTAACCTTGTTAGCAGATAGTTTTAGTTTTATTATTTTATAGATGAGATCATTATGTTACATCTTATTTAAAAGACATCTAACATTTAGAAAAATTTCTCTGGTGACTGTTTATGGGACTTTTATTTGTACTACCCACGTTGCTATTATTAATTATTTCCATTAAAGAACTGAAATGAATACATCATGGCACCTTTTTTATTTTCAGCATGTTTTGTTTCTACGAATTGAAAGTATATAATATGAATGATTATTTTTGAGAAGAAACATAATTTTAAAATTGAGTATAGCTTTGTTTTATTCGTAATTTTATTTGGATAATTAATTGTAACATCATTAATCGAAGCATACAATGTAAGCTTCCAGAGTAAATGATATTGGTTACGGTTTCATATTTGTCCCTACTTGTCAACAGTCTCGCCAGTTAATTTATCAGTATCTGATAGGTGAGTTACTTCATTCAGTGAGTGAGTGTAATTTTCTACTGATAATTCTTTTATTCATCTGACTTCTAATGAACACTTTTTTTCACAACGATAAAAGTGACGATATTTCATGTTCCAACTATGGCTTTTGACTCAGCTGGAATTTTTCAGAAGTATTTTAAAGTTTTGATATACTTTTATCTGTCGACCGAGGATCTTTGTTAATATTTTACAAAGAGTTTATTTCCTTTCATTTCTATGATTTTAATTATGAAACACCTTATTAATTTTGAATAATCTGATAATAAAATTTAGTGTGTTCAATTGGAGGCATATATTAACATTGCTTTAAAATATCTTGTGGGTAGTACCATTTTATGTATCTTAACAAATACTGCATTAATTATCATTTATATAATAACTCTTATAAGAACTATTGCTAAATAATATAAAATAATAATTTGTACAAATGAATGTGTTATATCTTTTTGCATGAATGGATATCTTCTAATTCATGGATGCTTTTTTCCTTGCTTATTCATAACATTATATAAAGTTTTTGTGTGTACAGTGTTAAGAAAAGTTACAACTTTTTAAAATCTGAATGCTAAAAATTTTGTTAATCTTATTAAGTTTCTAAATTTTTTTATTGGTAAAATCCTAGCACAGCACACTGCTGTATTTGGCGACAAAAGTTTTTCGCCAAATGACGCCAATTAAAAAAATCGCGTTTTTTAAAATGGCGTCAGAGACGTAAACAAGAGGGAAAAACGTGGTTTTCAAAATGGACAACACAGGAAACATAAAATAAGAAATTAAATGCAAATTTCGAGCATCCATTACAAGATTCTATCATTCCTTCATTCACACAAAAAACAAGCATTACTTTCTTACCTTTTATTCAGAAAAAAAAATCCATCTGTCGTGTTTTTATGAAGAAAACGTGGTTTCTAAAACAGCTTCAACAAGAAAAACTGAAAAAGCGTCACTTCTGAAATGCTACAGTGGGAAAAGAAATCCAATATGAATGCCTTAGGCTGATGAACTAATGATCTCCATTTCTCTCAAAAACAAATTTTCATATTTCGGACATCCATACCTACCGAAATATTTTCAATCGTTCACAAAGCAAGCATTTCTTTCTTACGTCTTTCATTCAAAAGTAAAAATATTCATTCGATGAGCTTCAAAAAAGAAAACATGGTTTCCATAATGGCTTCAAGAACATAACAGAAAAACTGTTGCTTCTAAGATGCAATAGTGAGAAAAAACATCTTCCAAATTCAATTTATCAATGCATCTCCCTTTTTCTCTAACAAATATTCTTTCAGCAGTTGTTTCATTTAGAAAAAAAAATCCACTCATTCCTCAAATGTAGCTTTCCAGAAAAATGACCGCTGTCCAAAAAATCCGGTCCGAATAGGGTTACTATTCCCTGAATTTTGCAGGGTTACCATATTGTAAACTTTATCATCAAAATTTTTGGCACCAACAAATTTGTTGCCAAGAAGTGTGCCCTGCTAGGATCCACCCTTTTTATTTGATAGAAGGTTAAAATGTAGATCAGGTGGTCAGTTGGCAAAGGCAATTTTTTGGTGACAAGAAGCGGTTGCCAAACTATCAATAGTTGTTCCGATGGATTAAAAACCCTGCTAAATGTAGCATTTTCCAAGAAAAAAAACAAGAATTAAAAATAATACTTTACTGTTGTCAATCATGGATGAAAATGAAGGTTTAATGTTATCTAAAAATGAAAGAAAAAGAAAATATAAAAGTAAAAAATTAAAAAAAAAAAGAAGTACAAAATAAGAGAATTCAAGAAAAATCCTTATCTTAGCTTAGAAGTTCCTCAAAAGGAAATAAACCTTTTGGATGGCTTTGAGATAAGGTATAAATAAATCATTCAGGTTGCTGAATTTATGGATTTTTTTCTGCATGAGCTCCGCAAAGTAAGAATCAAACTGATTCTCATTCCTCACGTTATTAAAATCTGAGGCATACTTAACATGCTTTCTTCAAACCAGACATTCTTTCATACATACCTTTTAATGCAAGGCACATTTATTCCAGTCTTTCAGTTTCATTGCTATCTTAATACTATATTATGACCCTAAATAAGTTTTCACTATTTCCAAATAGATGACACTACCTGGGCTGTGTACGTGTAATTTCAGATGATATTGCATCTGCAGGGGAGTACTGTATGTAACCTTAAACTTCATTATATTATAGTGCACCATTGTGTAAAAAATGTTTTTTTTAAGTTTTAAGAATGTCTAGTTTTGGACCAATTAAAGTGTTTTTCTGGGAATTTTATTGCACTATTTTATTTAATAAACTGCAGCTGAAGCACACAAGATTCTTGTTGAGACTTACAGTGACAATGCTGTGTCAGAAATGAAACACAGAGACTGGTTTCGACCTTCAAAAATAATAATTTCAAATTTGAGGATAAGACAAAGAATTGGAGGAAAGGCTTGCACAAGACTCATGCCAGTTGCTAGCTGAACTTTCAAAATCATTACAAGTAGATGGGTCAAGAGTTTTAAAACATTTGAAAGCATTTGGAATGATCCAGAAGGGATGACATTTGGTACCATAAGAGCTGAAGCTGAGAGGTGTCAAACAGGGTTTTCTCACATGTGAACTACTGCTCCATTTATACAAAAAGGAAAGATTTTTTTGTATGATGACTAGCAATGGAAGGTGGATACTGTACAATAATCCAAATTGTAGAATGTTGTGAGGTAAGCTTGGTCGCGTGCATCAACATTGTCATCTGCAAAACCAAATATCCATGATTTAAAGTTTCTCTGCATTTGGTAGGATCAGCAGTGTGTAATTTAAAAAAGCTGCTCAAACTGAATGAGATTATGATGCGAGATTGCTATCAATTTCAATTGATGCATTTGAGTCGAATCCTAAAGGAAAAATGGCTGCTGTTCTAGCAGAGACGTTGTAAAATATTTTTGTTTCAAGACAGTGTTTGGCCATATGTTGCAAACCAGTGGAAAGCTGCCTGGAAATGCTTAAATGGGAAGTTCTACCCCACATTCCATATTCATCAGACAAAGCCCCTACCAATTATCACTAATCCCGCGGTTGGCCTTTTAAGCGGTGCTTCCATTTTTGTGAAAATATCCCAAAATGGGTTGATTCTTGAATAGCCTCAAAAGGCATATAGTTTTTTCGACACATAATTCTTATATTGCCAAAAAGATGAAAGAAAGTGGTCCTTAGTAATGGATAATACTTAAGTGAAATGTTTACTTGTTTTGTAAATAAATAATTTATTTTGTCCAAAAAATAACGAGAATGTATTCAAAATCCTAATATTTGAATAAAATTAACGAATTTTTTAGTATATTTATATTTATTACTTCTTAATAATTTTCTTAAAATATTAGATTATATTGTTATTCAAAAGATAACCTAAAATCAGGTAAGCTGATACAAAATTTTAGTACTTACGTATTTTCGCAACATATGAATCGAAGCACATGGCTGCCGATTAAGCGAGTACGACACATTGTAAATTGCGGTTGAGAACTTGGTTAATTATTAATAGAATTGGCAATTGTTGCGATAACACATAAGTACCCAAAATTTTTGTGTTATGTTGAAATTATAGAAGTAGAGCTTTTTAATTTAATCATTGGGCTTATATAATTCATACATTATTTTATTTTTATTTTTCGCTATTGTCTGCATATCACAACATTTGGTAATATCTTTTGATTTGAAGAAATTGGTTGACAGTATAATATTAAAGTACTAAACATTGTCTATGCCAGCAGTCTCCAACCAGTGGTCCATAAAAAATTTTTGCTGGTCTGCAGAAAAATTGGGACACTATTTATATATATTTTTATGAAGATACAGTTTCAAAAATGATGAGTAACAAAACACATATTGTAGAATATGGATTATGGTTTTTAAAAAAATGTTGTCTACTACTTTTTGTGAAATTACTTATGAATTTAGTGACTTTTTAGCTACTTTTGCAGGTGTTACTACATTTGAACATGAGAGTTGGCAACCTTGTAAATTGGTGAAGTAACACTTCAGTTTGTTGAAATTGCTTGGTGTTGTAGGCTTGTTCTTGCTTTTTGTGAAGTTCCTTTTCAGTGAGATGGAAATGTAAATAGAGACAAATTCAGGACAATAATATTATAATGTTCAATTATGCTTGTGGTCAGCCAAATGTAGAATTATATGTTTAGTGGTTTATGAATTTCTAAAGATTGGCAACCACAGATCTATGCTTATATTTAATACATTTGTTATATGATAGTTGGGGCTCGGTCCCATTTGGATCCTATTTTTGTGCATGGCTTTATTCATTATCAACTTGGCAAAATATTTTCATCATACTGGATAGAAATCTGACATAGATAAGAAAAATTGCCTTAATTAAAAAAGATTACAAAATTTGGTTTTAAGGATAATAACAGCCTTTGTTGCTCCATATTATGTTGCCAAAAATGTGTTTTACATTCTGAACAATTGAAATATGTGTGGGAAAGTTATCTTTTACTAGAAAGAATTTATAATTTCTGTTAGTGCCAGGAAGTAAATTTGATAAAAATTTAACTCAATGAGTTGCAGAAATCTGTACTATGTGTTAACTCTTCAATCAATGAATGGTGATATTTTGGAGAATTTGTACGAAAGTTTTTATTTCCGTTATAAACTAAATTTAAATTATATTTAAATTCTATTATTTTAACAAAAATATGTAATTAAATTTTAAATAAGTAGACATATTGTGCCCATTAAAATACGCTTTCTTTGATACGATGATCTCCTATTTTTGAAAATACTCCAATATTTTCTTTCTTGAATGGTCAAGTCCCATACTCTAATAATTGTTTGTAAGGAATATAAGAATTTATAAACAAGGTATTTGTATTGATGCAGGCATAAGAAATTTTTTTCATTTTTGACTATACCATGACATTTGGGGAAAATGGTCAACAGAGAGACTAATATGTACATATCTAAAAATAAGTTTTTAAAAAGAGAAAATTAATGTCACTGATGAGATCAGTAAGGCTGGAATGTAGATTAGGGTGTTTCTTGGATTTGGTGATGTTTTTAGATTTCATGGTGTGACAATGATTTCATTCTGGCTTTACTTGGGTAATCTAGATATAATGAAATGCAAATTTATTCTGTTAAAACTATGTGTTCAGTATAGATTACATTTGTTATTTAAGATCTCCGAATGTTTTTAAAAAGAGACTATTTTTATATTTAACATTTTGTTATGCTTGTTGTAAAACTTAATGAAGATTTTGGTTTTGATGTTCATTGCAAATTTATCACTTTTTTCAAAGTTTCTCCTCTGTTGTTTTTCCTGAACAGTATAACTGAAATGAGTAATTTAGATTCCTTTTCATGAATGGTTTTTCAAGGGTAAGGGAAAAATATGTGTGATGCATTGCTAAAAGTTTGATTTAAATTGTTGTTGAATGGTTCAGTTTGTGAAAACGACAAGCATTTGATGGAAGAAAAAGAATTTGATTGTTGAATTTATTTGGAAATACAGAAAGAGATGAGTGAACAGTGGTATAATGTACAGCCCGCATCATGGGGGAGCCCATGACTAGGGGATCCAAAGCCTGACTGATGCCAAATACACAATCCTTTGTAAAATCTGGTTTGGGACCCAAAACCTGACTTTGCAGGGGGCCTTAATATTATTTGTTATGCAACAGTGAATGAATAAGCATTATATTAGATCGATGAGGAAAAAGAGTTGAAGAAAGTAAATTAGGTATAACATACAGATTTTAATAAGAACAAATGTTTATTCGCAAAACTGATTTAATTTCTTTTGTAAATATTGCCTTGGAATGCAAGTTTCCTCAGCATCCCTAAACTCAGTTATTGCTTTAAAATTCAATTCTTCTCTAAATTTCCGCTTCATAAGGGAAAATATTGCAACAAAAATAGCAATTTAATGAGGTATATTGCATCTTTTTTTTTAAATGGTGGTTGTGACCATTGTAGACCTAGTACATTCCCCTGGAGCTAATATCACTTTATAGTGTAGCACCATATAGGTGGATACTAATTGCTGGTATGTAATTTTGCCATCCATTTTTCTTCTGAGCTTTGATAATGCAGAATTGTACTGGGAATTTAGTTTTGCTGAGAGCACCCAAGCCAAACAGGCACTTTAGGGATCTTTAACATGCAGTATAATCATAAAACGTGTGGATGCTGAGGAGTTTCTGCATCATTAAAATCCGACTGGGGATGGGGTCAAACTTACAAACTTGGGCGTACAAGGCCAGCGCCAAACCAGCTACCCCACCCAGCTAAAAATTCTTCATGATCTTAAAAAAGTTCATTTTTTCTTGAAAGAATTATAATTCTAGTTAAGGTATTTTTTAGAAATAGTATAGCGCATATTTCTTAATTTTAAAAATGTTTCATTAATTTGCTAAATTCCAATAATTCTCTTTTATATACTGTAAATTTGAGCATATAACATGCACTTTTAACACAAAAAATATGATCCAAAATTACAGGTGCACATTGTATGCCGGGTATAAAAGTGACAGCTTTTTAAAAAAAGAAAAATGAGCCTAGAAAAATAATTAGACTTCTACACATCGAAATACTGATTATTCAAAAGAAATTACATTCGTTATGAACTTAAAAGGGTTGTAGCTCACAAAGTATACTATTTTTCTTCTAAAGCTTGGAATATTACCTCGAATAAATGACTGCAAAACATAAGAGCATTGGGTATTTTTCCGTTAATCGGGCACAGGTGTCACCAATTGTGAATCAACCGTGAGCCAAGTCGCAAAGCGAATGACAAAACAGTCTATGGAATAAAAGTCTAAAACATTCTACTGTAAACAAATATTAATTAATAGTAAGCAAAACAAGTTCAACTATAAACAAATATTAATGAAACAGTCTTACCCCAAAAGAATGCTTATAATTATTTGTTTTCCCAGAATATGGTGATGTCCTTGAGAATTTGCTGAAATTGATCATTTACTCCTCTTCTCCACATAAATTCAGCGAGGAATTTTCATTTTTTAAAATAAAAATTTCAGATAGAAGAAAGAAAGGAAAACGTGCTTTGTTTTGAATGAATTTGAAGAATAGAGCACATAGCCCCAAACAAACATTCTCCTTATGGTTGTAAGAAATTTTGTGGAATTTTACATTGTTTGATAATTTTTCACTTGCACCCGGCTAATGGAAAAGCACTGAGCATTGTGCACGTATATTTTGGGTTGCTTCATAGACCTAGTATATTTCCCAGGAGCCATCGTAGACCATGTTATACGGTGAATATACCTAAAAACTAAAAATTGCTGCTTGAAAGTATAGGTATGCGTTATATACCAGATTGACTTCTTTGGATTGCATTCAAAGAACAAGCATTATTCTGATTTATTTTAAAAAATACACGTCACTGACTATAGATAAGTGGGAAAAAAAGTTGAATATATAGTAGTATTTAAACTTCATTTTACAAAATGTGTGTTTGTGTATATAAATTCAAATTTGATACTTTTATATTAACCACTTACTATCAGCAGTCTTTGGTTGAAATTTGAAAAATTTTATTTGCCTCAGAATGTTTAGTAAATACCCTTATAACATTCAAAAATATCTTTTTAATTTGTAGCTTGTCTTTTAAAAAAAATTAAAAAAGTAGGTTGTCATAAATTATAAAATGTTTGACAGTTACTTGCTAGTATGTAGTTAATTCAAAATAACATTATTTTAAATTCAAGATTTTAAAACTATTTGGTAAAAAAAAAAGATTCAAATAATAATAGAAATAAATGTTTTTATTTTTACTAAAGCAATGTAAAAAATAGAAAGGTTCTCGGTAATTAAGTAAAATGATATCCTTATTGCCTTCAGAAAACCATTTATGCTCCCTTAAGAGAAGATAAAATCTGATATGTGAGTGTCAATCATTTTTATTTCTTTACTCAGTTTACACAAACATACATATAGTGTCAATTAAAGTTTCTTTCTGTTTAAATGTATTTTTCTTGATTAATTAGATGAATAATGAATTTGATTCATTAAATGTAAAGCAACTCTACCCATGGTCATCTAATTGCAGCAACAAATATACAAATGTTAAATAATCAATGATTTTATCAAATCGTTGATATTTCTTTTGTTTCATTCTCACTTCTTGGACAGCATTGATACTTGTTTTAGGTTGCATGGTGAGTACTGAATGGATACCCACGCTTTTGATCAGTGGTTCTCTAACTTATTGTGGCGATTGACCCCTTTTTATATCAAAATTTTTGCTATGAACCCTCAAATGGAAATAACTCTTATTTCAATCCGTAATTGAAAAATTAAAACTTCATTTGGATCTGAAAGTAATAAATGAAAATTTTGTTGAAAAGTATGTTATGGTCCAAAGTTTGTGTGGGTGCAAGAGGGTTTGAGAAGAAGCAGACGTGATCTTAAAAATATTTACTTTTATGCTATCTTTAGCATTTTATGAAATATATAATTTTATAGCCAAACTCTGGGAGCAGTCTGAAATCCTAACCTGTAATCAAATATACTAGATTATTGAAATGTACTTATCTGGATTTAAAGCACCTTGTTGTGATCCTTGATGCTTGATAGCTAGGTCAGCTCCAATGTTGTTTACCTTGTGGATTCTGTGTCAACTATTAATCTCAAGGTGCACGGCCTCCCAGCTGTTCATCTTTTCTAATACTTGAATTTCACTCTTAATGATCAACGATTAATCTCACACACTCAATAACAGGCACTTAAATAGTAGCTACATTTGCATAAAATCCTTTCTACGGAAAGCAGTTTTTAAATTAAAAGCACTGTTAACCCTTTGAAGTGCGGAAAAATGAATTCGCAGAATTTTTCAAAATAAAATTATAAATGCAATGTATAGAACCTAAGAACAGAGAAAATACCTTTAAAAAAATTACAGTACTGAGGTGGTTTCACAGAAGTACCACCGCACACTTACGACATAATTTCTCGGATGAACAATATATGATTTGCATCAGATTTGTAAGAATATTCTTTATATATTTTGTAATATATTTACTAAAATAGGCAATATTAAGTATTAGAATTACTTTTTAAATATTAAATAATACGAAATACAACTATAAGCGATTGAAATCAACTTCAATAGCCAGTAAAGTTTTTTTTTTTCATTGTTTCTTTATTATTAAATTATTAAAACATGCAGTAATACTGAAATAATAAACCCCTCCCCCAAATCAATGGCAAAACCTCTATAAATTATTAGTTATTTCACTGCCTGAGTCAAAGAAAAGAAGAAAAAAGGGCTGTATCTCTTACGCATGTGTGCTATATGCTGGAGAAGAAGCGGATAATTTTCATGTTCTAGGTGGTGCTGTGGTCGCAGTCTGAAACCACCCAAAAAAATTCTTTATGAGGCACTTTTTTTCATAATTTATCATACTAAAAATTAGTTATGCTATGAACAGCATTTGCAGCAAAAATGTACATAACTTATTTTGAATTTTTGTCTATTTTTATTTGCTAAAAAATCTTTTTTGGAGTGTTTAAAAAAGGCCTTTAAAATTATGCATTTTCTCACAGAAAAAGGAGTTTTTTTTCTCACGTGCTGGCATCTAGTGTCTTTTAAGAGAGTTAAAAGATATCTTTAGAACCATTGGTTTCATTCAAATACCACTGTGCGTTTAGAGGTATTTTTTAGAAAATGGTGGTTTCAGAGACATACCACCGCATGTTAAAGGGTTAAAGAATATTTTACTCAAGTGGATTAGTAGGACCCGAATAGAGTACCTGTTACAAGTATTATATGATAAGGCTATTTTAGAAATTAACTTTAAGAAAAATATAACTTTGGGGGGTTAATAAGTTTATATACAAGATGTCAATTGTATTCAATACTTATATAATGTAATTTTACAATTAATAGTACAAAGAATAACACTGCTTTCTGTTCAAAAGAAAATTTGTTGCATTCATGCCATATATCAAGATCATGTAAAAAATTAAACTTTTGACTAGTTGCATGACTCAATTATACTCCCAATATTTTAGACAAGTTATTGCATGTAGTGGTAAGATTCCATTTGTTTTTAAACCTACATAGACACTCGCATCTGTAATTGGCGATGTAATTCTTGTCATTACTTGTATTTTATGTACCTGTTTATGATGTTTTACTCTAAAAATTTTTTAATTTTCATGCTAGAATTTTTTAACACTTTAAAATCATGATTAATTTATTTTAATATATGTTTGTCTATTTATAATATTTTAATCTATCTTTTCAACTTAATTATAAAATTTTTAAATTTCACCACTTTATAAAAATTTGAATAATAATGGAAATTTATCACAAATATTTTACATTACATTAAGACACACTATTGTTGTCCACGCAGCCCCATATTAATTTTATTTTGCCACAAACTCTCTCATTCACCAAGACCCCCAGGATCCATATGAGCCACTTTGGAAACCATGTTTTTTAGATGGTGAGCAGTGTCGAATGCATTGTTCAACTCTGACAAAAAATTGAATTTGTTAGTTGAAATACTGAGAAGAGCATAACTAAAATTGAATTTGTAGTTGAAATACTGAGAAGAGCATAAATCCCATAGAAGTTTCCCATAGAATAAAGCCTCTGATAAATATATAGACATTAAGCTGGTAGTATTAAAGCTCAGTAAAGCTGTAGTGAGTGAGTGAATATTAACATTGCACTGTTCAGCTACTTAAGGGCCTTTGGCAATGGACCTCATAATTTTGAATCATAGTCAAGTGAGCTTGCACCTCCTCTCCTAAATACCACACCATTGGGAGGATGTTTGTGCTCTTGACAGATTTAATGGGCATTGCTCCCCTACACCTCAGTCTTCAGCGGTACTAGGCTCGAACTCATGATACACTGGCCAAGAGTCCATTACCTTGACCACTAGGCTACCATGGCCACACAGCAAAGCTGTAATTAACACAATTTAGAAAAAGGAGAACTTTTATCCTGAATAAAAACCAAATAAAAAATTCTAATCCATAAAAAAAAAAGAATGAAAAAAATATTAAATATACATTGAACCAATATTATCTTAGTTCTTTACCAATTAAAAAAATTTATAAATTTTAACCAATATATATATTTACTTGTTTAACACAATCTGCCCTACCAGATAATAAATTATTGCATTTAATTCATTTCACTCATGATTCTGTTCTCTTTATTTATCAAGAATTTTTTTTCTATATTATTTGTATTTTTAAATGAATTGTCTTAAAATATATGTATAAGCAAAATTCAAAATCTATAATGTCTGTTATCAGATTTGATCAGTCTTATTGCAAATGTTTGAAGTTATGCATATTCTGACAATATGTATAGATTATTTTAGATTTATTTATTATATAATTAGATTATTTTAATATATATAATATATATATAATTATTTATATTGTTTCTCTTTTTATGTTTCTTTGTTGAACATGTTAAAGGTTATCTTTTACTATAATGTTCAACTTTTAATGACATGTCATCCTTTAATTATTCGATCACAGCCATTTTAAAGTTAAATGTGTTTGGATCATGTCTGTTAGATTAAGGAATTGTGTTTATTCTCCCTCCCCTTTCTCTTTTTTTTTAATATTTATTTTCTCCCAGTCTTGGAAAATATTACTCTGTAACTCTGAAAATGTAGCTCTTGAATTATTAGTATTACTACAATTGGCTTCTTTTCTCGGTATAATCTGTGGCCACAGTAGCGTAGTAGCTATGGTCACAAATTTATGGCGGGAGTGGTGCAGTTTTGAATCCTGGTGCCACTCTGAAAACCATAGGTACAGAAAGGGTTGATGCACATTAAATCTGTTGAGGTTTAAAGTCCTCCCATTGCTATTGTGTAGTAGTTAAAAGAGAGGGATACCAGCTCAGTTGTTGTCTTCGTCACTTGATGGAAGTTCGAAATTACGAGGTCCATCGTCAGTATACCCTTATGTTGCTTTATAGTCTGTCATAAATAACCATTCACTGGAATCATTTGTATTTGAGAATTTTTGCTAGATTACTTTATGTAATTTAAGAGAAAATTGATTAAGAGAAAAAGTGATAATTTAATTTAGAATTCTTATAAATTTGCTAAAACATAGAATTGTTTGGTTCTTTTTCATTTAATTTATACTGTACATTTTTAATATTAAGTGATGCATTTAATTTGTTTTGCAATACTTTTGGCTCAACCCTGGGCATTTTCCTAAACTTTTTCTGCATTTCTTTTTTCTTAGATTTTTTTTTAAAAAAAGTCCTAGTTTAAAAAGGAAATGGCAAAATTATGTTTAAGGAAGGAATTTCTAATTATGTTTAAGGGTTCATAGCCTATCACAAAGGAAACATGCCCGCAAAAGCAAGCACCAAGAAGTTTTCTTGAAATGCATTTATTTTTACTTTCATTCTAGCTTGTTTTTAAGATTTTTTTTTTATTTTTCAGATATTTCATGGATTGTTTTAATAATTTTTTTAATATCTGTGTAAAGTCTTGTAAAAAATTTTATATATAAAAATTTGTGTAATTTCACAAAAATGACTATGTTCAACACAAAAAGTTTTGTTCTGTTATCAACTTAATGAGTATGGAAGACACTTTATTGTTGGCTAAATAGTTCACTAACATAAGTTTATATTTTTGAATTAAGAAATTTTTTGTTAAAATAAAAAGGACAGTGGATTTTTTTACTATTAAGTTATACATACACAAATTTCACTAGTATTAAAAAAATACTAGTGAAATTTGTGTATGTATAACTTAAAAAGTATATAATTTCCAAGGTTTTTAATGTTTTATTTATTTATTTTTTCTATTTTACTTTTTAAAAAGAAGTAGTATATTTTATGAAGGGGAACAATAATTGGAGAATAATTTATGTGAATTTTTTTCTTCAAACACATTTTAAAAAAGTATGTCTTTTTAATCATTCATTACATTGAATTTTACTTCATACATCACTTTATTTCCTTTTGCTCATCAATCAGTTCATATATTTTTTTTCCCTGTAAGTTAGTGTCATATGTTAGTAATCTTTCCCCCTACATTTACTGCATGACTGCTCATGCTGTCATTTAAATTTTTTACTAAAACATGACTAACACATTACTGTGAGTAAATGGCATGGAAAACATTAAAGTATTTTTCTATGAAAATTTGACATTTGAATTCATGGTTATATACTGGAATGAATTACAAAGATTTAAATTTGAAGAATTTTAATATTTGTGTATTACAGTTTAAGCTATCATATTAAAAATTATAATAATCGAAAAACCTGTCTACTAGAATGGAGAAGCCTTATAAACAATATCTGATATCTGAGGTAAGGGAAAATAATAGCTGTAGATGTTACTACATATTTTTTCTTTAAAATTTTTATAATTATAAATTGAAATAATCATCTGCTCTGGGACGTTCCATGGAAGAGATGACTCCTTTCTTCCTGCCATAAATTTTATTCTTCATATATTTAATTTTTTTTTCATTATATTTAATGAATTTGAATTCTTATTTTCTCTTTCATAATTATGTAGTAATTATTTGTAGACAAATTTATATTATTTATTGATACATTTACATCAATTTCTAAGAATTTTAAGTACTTGTCCAATAACACCACCACAGCCAAATTTGTGCCATGTGAATCGCATAATTTTCCACCAAAATATGACTTATTTTTTAAAAAAATAAACACAATTTTCATGGTGCAAATTTTGTGGTGATGCTAATATATAAGTACCAAATTTTATTCCTATTCAAAATTCATTGATCGAATAATTTGAGTATTGAAAGCTGCGTGTGTGCATTAATTCTTCTGTATATTGTTATATTGAAAAAATTTGTAATCTAATTTTTTTAATTCCTTTATAAATTATGTCAAAATATTATGTTGCCACTTTTTCATGTTAATTATTTACCATTACAATCTTGAAATATGTTAGGTCAATGATTCTGATTATTTATGTATGTGATATTAATAGTTAATATGCCATACTGAACTAAATTATTATGTGGACTGGAGGTGTGCATAGATTATATTACAAGGAAATATATATATATTTGTATATTCATTGATTTACATATGGATGCAAATCAATGCTTCAGTGATGTTTTTGAAACAATTTAGTAACTATTGAATAAGATGGAGGGTGTCACAGTTTTCATATTAATATTACACTTTATAATAAATCTATGCTTCAAATTATATTTAGAATCAGATATTTATTATTTATCAGCTACTCCATACATTGTATATTTAAATTAATAATTGAGATATCACACACACACACACACACACAAATTTACTTGATTTAAAATAATTTAGTACATACATATTAAACTGTTGACCAATTTCTCAAAATCAAAAGACATTGCCAAATGTTGTCATTATACGCACAAACCAAATTATTTGTAGGGACTATTGGCTGCATTTCACAGCATTTGGCAACATCTTTTCATTTGATAAATTTGATCCACAGTATAATATGTTAGTACCAGTAATTTTTATTGATCTTATTGAAAGTTGTATAATTATTAATTATTTCAATCTTTAAAATCTTATATTCTTTTATAAAAATTGTAAAATTTTTATTATTAATCTAAATCTACTTACTAATCTGCTTTTTATTACTATTTAAATCTATTGACTGGGTTATTCTTAAGTCCTAATCTTTTTCAAATACTAAATTATTTGCTGTTAGGTCTTAATTTTATGCTTGTGTTCTTGAGAAAAGGATCTTATGTTTTTAAATTTTTGTAATGAAATAAAATCACACATTATTTTACAAAATCTTACATTTTTGTATGTACATTATTTCAATAAATTATGTACACACATAATAGATGTCTTAAATATATATTTCTCTTATATGATATAAAAATATATTAGAGACAGATAATGAAGTGTTTTTTGAACAACAAAGACCTTTAACTTTTTATGTATTTAAAAAGAAATATTATTGAAAATGATAGTATCACAATTTTAATATCCATGGCCATTATGGTATGCATTTAGATGAAAGTTTCAAATATAATTTGTATGATTGCTTCTGTATCTCATAATTAAGTTCTAGGTATTGTGTTTGCCTTTAGTATTGCACATTCAGGCATTATTTCTCTAAACAGGCTTCACAATGATCAGAATCCAGGTATTTTTTTATTTAATTAATAATTTTCCTCCACTGATACTAAGTACCTTAAAAATGATTAATTGGATCAAATTTCAAGATGTTCTCAACAATATGTAAAACCCTAATATTGACTATTCAGACAATACTGCCAAAAATTTCAACTCCATAATTATAAATGATATTTCTACATCCACTGCAACTAAAAAAATAATTAACCCTCTACTCCATCACCTACCTAGAAATATTAGAGAGCTATTTAAAATTATTATTCTTGCCCAAAGAAAAAGTTATAAAATTTCTTGGGATTTTCTATTTTTTTAAAAATTTACTCAGGTTGAAAAAGCATTTTCCCAATAATTTCTTCTAACAAATATCTTCAACTATGTTATATGTTACAAGGTATTCTAATTCAGTTGGAATTCTCCATTTTAACTTAGGTTAATTTGAAGTTAAGTTTGAGTTAAATTTAAGTTTTCATGTTTTAAACTTAACATATTTTCAGAAATTGTGTACGTGACTCCAATTTGCAAAGCAATAATTTTTATTGAAAAAATCTTGGTGCTAGCAATTAATAGTAAAATTGTAGATTTAATGTTATGTGTATGTATACAGAAAAGTAACTTCCAATAAAGATATAAAACATGAAATATATACCATTATGTATGGAAGGGATTTAACTGGTTACTAGGTAAACTAATATTGTCTGTCACAACCCAAAAGCCTGCGTACATAACTCGTAAGCGAAATTAACATAGAGTAATCGATCTTCAGTTAAAATATTTTAGTGTTTTTTAACTTAAAAAAATTAAGAGTAACTCGTAAAGTTGATTAACAAGGAAATATACTCAACTTCAGTAATTCAAATGTACTTGATAAGTTTATTTTCCATGAGTCTCAATTCTGGTCTTTTTTTTTTTGCATATAAATATTTTTTGTTAATTTAGTTTTTATAAAATTGGCTTCTTTTACTATGATGTTTTCATTGGAATTGTAGTGATGAATGTAATTAAAAGTAAAAGGTTTTGGTAAAAATTCTTATGCACAATTTCAATGGTCTGTTTTATTTATTTATTTTTTAGTTATTCAATGATGGACAAGCAAGATTTAAAAGAAACTGTGTTATTGAATCTGAGATCTGTTACTCAGAGTTGTAAAGGAGGTGTTCCATTAGCTCGTTTAGAAAGTAAGTCTTGATTTTTCTTTTAAAGAGCTTTTTCCTTTTTCAAAATATAATTCATTTTTTATTCCATAATTTTTTTTATGAATAGATGAACCTGTAGACTATTTTGCACTAAATAAATGTTTTAGCTACAATAGTAATAAACAGATTATTTAATTTAATTTTAGCTATAAATTAAGGCTCATTTAAACAAATTGTCTTGGAGGAGATTTCATCTGCGAGGGAAAAAAACTTTCCTTAAATTGTTGTGTAAATATATGAAATTAGTTTTTTTAGAATGTTATTAGTAAAATGAAATGTTTTTCAATAATAGATTCAAAATTAATATTTCTATATAAAATAAATAGGGGAAAAAACCTTAAAAAGTCATCTGTTAGAAAGTATAACATTAAAAACAGAGTTCAAAGAAAAAGTTAACTGGATACCAGCTTAAAATTAAAACCCACCATATAAAAAGGGCTATTGCATGTTAAATCAGTCAAGGTTCAATGTCCTCCCATTGGTTTGTGATGTGATAGGTAGGAGCGAAAGGTACCAGCCCCAGTGCTGTCCCCATCACTTGACCAAGGTTCAAAATTATGAGATCTGTCGCCAACAGCTCTTGTTACTTTATAGTGCAATGTTATTATAACTCTCATGCACTAACTCTCCAGCTAAAAATTAAATCCCACTTTGAATTGTTAATGATTTTTTTTGTGGTAAATAAAATTTATAATAAAATAATTTTCACACAGAATTTTTTTAAGTTGTATTATTCAGTTCAGGGGACAAATTTAAATTATTTTGCGAAAAAGTTTAGTATTGATGTGTAGTAAGTTTTCATTACTTTACAGAATTACATTTTACATGAATACTTAACAGAGTATGATGTACTAAAAAACTTATTTTTCTTTTCAAGTATGAATACTTTCTTAAATTTAAAATATATTTATAATGGTGTGAATGATCTGTTCATTAAAAGTGTATAGACTTCAGTTATGTAACTTTTCTAGAAATTTTGAAAGTTATTATTAAAATGAACTGTACATTATTAGTCTAAGTGCAAAAAAAATATAATTTAAAAGATTTTTTTCAACTGTGGATTTTTTTTAAAGAAAACTGTTTAATTTTTTTAGGAGATTACAAAGACCTTTTAGGAACACGGATTCCATTTAAAGAATTGGGATATAACACACTTGAAAGTTTTATTCGAGACGTTCCTGATGTCATTTCTCTTAAAAAGTAAGTATTCAGGCGAACATATTTAGTTTTGCTAATATAATCTTACTCTAGGTGAATGGATGTGCATCATATTGAAAGAAATCTTTAAATCTGATTTTACCTTTCCTTTATTTATATGATTTAACTTATATGTAATGCAACGAATAAATTACAACAAATTTTTAAAAATTTAGAATTTTGAAGTATTTAAAATTTTGTATTATTATATTAGTTCAGTTCAAGAGAATTTTAGATTTTTTTAAAAATCTCCTGCTTAAATATTTCTTGAAATTTATACAAATTTTTCTCATTATACTGTTTTAACCCCCCCCCCCCCCCAATTTTTAAAAAAAATTATAGTTGAAAATAGATCTATTGAAGTTAGGTAAATAATCAAGTAGGTTAAAAATTAATGTATATAGGTTAAAAATTAATGTATATATATTGAATTTTTTGTTTTGGAACATTTTCATGGAAAAAGTTTTAATAATTTTCTCCTTGAAGCTAATTATTGTTCGTTGTTTTCTGTAGAATGTTTTTAAAATTACTTTTTATCAAGGGAATTTAATCTTGAAAGAAACATGTAGAATCTATTTTTGCTGTAAAAATGCAATTTTTAAAAATCTTTATGTGCAAGTATTTGGCATAGGCAAATACATGCACATAAAGATAAATGAATAAAAATTATTGATAAATGAATTATTTTTTAAATATATTTATGATATATGTAATTAGAATACTTTCATTTCAATGTATTTTTTCTGTATATATTCTATATCAAAATTAGACACTTTTACAAAAATATTATAAATTTAGTTGAAAATTTTATATTTTTGTTGTAATTTTGGGAATATTTCAAATGGTGTGTGTGTGTGTACAGTAATTTAAAATGAACTTGCTTATATTTCCTTTTTATTTTTATAGCATTATCTAAAAAAAGTGTTTAGCATAAAAGTGTACCTCAATTATTTAGATCTGCGAGCAGTTTCTCCATCAATATAGTAATATATTAAAGTATGAATATTTTTTTATTCAAAATGAATGTTTTACAGCATGAAAGAAATTTCTGTTAATGGTGAATCTTTTCCCATCAGAGTAAAATATGAATTTAAGAATGAATATGCACATTATCTGATAATCTATTTAAAATACTATTGAAACTATTTGTGTAAAATCTCAAAATTAAATCTTTTGTTTTTTATTTTTATGCTTAAAATCTAGAAATATATATTACTTAGAAACGAATCATTTCATGATTTAAGACTTTTTTTTCCTTTTATTATTAGAATTGATAATCACATTTGATTTAATGTTTTATGTAAAATACTGAATAATATTTTTGGAGTCTGCTTTCCTCAATAATCGTTTTTTTTTTATCTGGGCTAAACACGTTTTTCAAAGTAAAATATTGAATATTATGTATTGAAATATTTATGTATATTAATATGTATTTGTATTTTTTATTCTTTAGAAATTGGGAGGGGCAATTAATGGCTGAAGGTGTGGCTGATGCATCTACAGCTCACATTGCTAGTTTGGTGTCTAGGCAGAAACAATCAAAGCCTCCCAGTGTATGTTAAGTTACATTTTCATTATGCTAATAAGTTATGCTATTGTTTGATTTAAGACTAACAAATTAGTTTTGATTTTTGTAACTTAAATTTATATTTACCTTTTTATTTTAATTTCATGCTGTGTTAACTTAAATGATTTATTCAAACTTAACTGTGTATTCAAACTTAAATGATTTTATTTAAATGATAAGTAATGTAGTAAATTTTACACTTAATAATTATTATTGCTGTTTGAAAACAATCTGCACCATTTGCAAATTGGTTCCAAATAGCTTAAAACACATCAGAAAAGACCATCTGTAATAGATATGGCTAAAAGCAACAGATTTTCACAAAACTCATTTCCATTCTGCATAGCTTCTTCTTTTCTAATAAACTTTATGCTAAGGATTTGAGTAATTTTTTTTGTTACATTTTAAGTATTTAGATATGTAGTAGTGCAATCACATTGTAATTTAAGTTTGCTCTGAATTGAGGTTACTTAACCAAAAAAAAAATCTTATTTACTATGCAATTGAAAGTTTCAGATGATCATTATGATCTTTTGCATCTGCAATAACCTCTAAAGTTAAATTAATATCTTAGTCCTGGCATGATTCACAAACTATTTCAACTAAATCATTACTGAATAAGTGGAATAAGCTTTGTGCGTATCACATTTTTTTACTCACTATCTGCTAGTTTCCTTTTTCTCCTGAGAAATTTTTTGATGAAATGCAAATTACACAACTTTAAAATTACTTAGAGCACAAATTACTTACACAAATTATACTACTTTGTATTAAAGGAGAACTCAATCATAGCTGAATGAAAACTTAAATTGATTAATAGATATTTTACAATTATATAGAATTTATTTGAAACATTAAAATTTACTTAATGTTGTATATTTATTAAATTTTAGAGGGGGCCTCGTAAAGCGAATTTTTTTCGAAGAGGTGGTTCCTTTTCAAGACATCGTTCTAGAGGAGGCAGAGGCTCTTTTGGAAGTTCCGGTGATGTACCATTTCAAGCATCTGTGAGATCTTACAAACAAGATAAAGTAAATAATATATCTAAATAGCTAAATAAATTGCTTTTCATTAAGAAGAAATTAATGCATTTTAAAATTTATTTAACAGGTTACTGTAACAAACCATTCCAAAAATCCTTCATTATTTTCAAAGACAAACAGTTCTAAATCTACTGCACCGTCTTCAAAATCATATGCCTCAGCTAGTGCACCTTCAAGAAAATATGAGGTTGCTCCACGCTTTATGAAGGTGAATCAAAGGAAAATGGAGGAAAATAATCACGTTTCTCCCCCAAGATCACCTCCTAGTGTGTCACCCACTCCACGGGTCTCAGCTTCAGAAATATCTATTGTCAGAACAATTCCTAATGCATCAGCACATTTGGAACCACAAGATGTGTACAATGGTAATCGCTTTCAACGAAGTCCTCGTCCATTGCTTTCAAGAAGCAATTTAGGAAGACTGGATAGATATAAACAACAATTAGAAACTGCTAGTGAGCTCCTTTCTTGTTTATATGAATATTTCGCTTTTGGTGTAAGGAAACTGAATGAAGGATTAATTTTTTTGATATTTAAATGCAATTCTTAGAGAAACATTATGTTTATTTCAGGTTATTCATACTAAAATATTAAATTGTGCATGTTATGATATTATGATCAAGTGAGTTAACATGTTAATTGTCAACTATGAAATAACTCATTGTTTGTATTATTGGCCAGGATGCCAGGTACAAATTATTTATAGTTTATTTGCCATATTTGTACAGCTGTAATGTAATTCTTAATATACCAGTGTAAATATGAATTTTGTAATGTTACATAAGTTGCATAATAAATAATTTGTAAATATTGATTTTTTTTGGCCCCTTCCAGAATCCTGAAAATTATTGTGGCAGTTAATGTGTTAAAATTTATCATAAATGTCTGTATAAATTAATTTATCATAATTTTCATGTATTAAACTGTACTTATTCTAGTTGTATTTATTTAAATATTTATAATTTGTCCTTAGACACTTGCATATTTTTTCTTTAAAAAGATCTGCATTCTCATATAGCAGATCTTTGATTTGACTAATATATATTAAAAATATTTACTGAACAATAAGCAGTTTTGAACTTGAAGATAACTGTAAATACTATTTCAATTTACAGCATTGTAGTAAAGCATTGTAATTTATGGAAAGTATAAACTTATCTATTCAGATTGTTTATAAATTAAAACTTTATATGAATTTATAACTAAGCATATGCAGCATACTGAATTTTTCTCTATTAATTTTTCCACAAAATTTCTTATTTAATTCATACATTGTTAATATCTTAATTTAATGCATTTAAAATAAATAATATTACTTTAAAATTTTGGAAAAGGAGGAGGCATTTTAAAGTTTTGTTACAAGTGAGAAAAGCACATACTTGAAAGAATAAAATTGGGGAATATTTAGATGGAAAAAAAAGCACAGAAGCTGTGAAAAGAGTTATTAACAATGCATTATAAAATCAGGAATAATTATGTAATATTTTAATTAAAATTGATGTAAATTTGTGTGCAATGAATGCCTTTTATAGTTAATCTCATAAAATTTATCATAGCTTCAAAATTTTTTAGTTTTTTTAAAATTTGTTCAAACTTATTTTAATTTCACCATTTTGTATTCTAGCTACTTCCAAAGAATATGTGGAGATCTATGCTAAAATAAAAAATATTCGAATTGAATATATTACGAGTTTGATGGGACAAAAGAAAAAAGGGTTCATCTCCAACTTAAAACTTGGCGAAAAAGTTTATAGGTCTTATCCTCATTTGGCCAGAAGTGAGGAGGAAGCTGAAGAAATAGCTGCTCAAGCTGCCGTAGAAAGTATCCAAGAAAATAAAGGTAATGCTGATCGACAAGTTGTAGTGTTAAATGATGATAATCTTCTAATACAAGTAAAATTTTGAATGCATGGAAAGATTGTTTCAAAGCTGAATTTTTTGCAACTTTACATGTGATGGTCAAACATAATGCATAATAAATAAATAAGTATACTGCTCGCTCAACTTCTAAAAAAGCAGTTGATTTTTATTTTCACCACAGTATCAAGATTTACAGTAGTCATTATCTTAATTGGCGTTGAATTAACTGCCTGTTAATTTGTTTGACTTCTCAACTCAGGAAATCTCTTGTTTAGTACCTTTCATGACTTGTTTATCTCTAACCTGTAGTTTTTCCATTAAATACTTTATTCTACCGAACAGTAGAGATATATCGCTATTTTTATTTTGTGATAGAGAGCAATATATGTAGTTATCTATGCTCCATGCTTGTAATTTAGAGATAAAAAAAAGTCTTAAGGAAGAAAACGAGATATGTTGATGAAAAATCAAGATACAAGGTAGCTGCAATGAATATAATTAAAATATTCAGGAATATTTAGGCTATAAAGAATTAGTGAAACATGACTCTAAGAAACTGGTTTTTTTATCATCTTGTAAAGTGATATTAAATTCTTTATAATTGGTTAAAAGACCATTTTATTACAGACCAAAGATGCAGATGCTGTTGTAGCCAATTAGCAGGATGTCATACTGTTACGATAAAACAAAATTGGTATTGATTGTTAAATTGCATGATAAATATATTTTTAAAAAAACAGAAATTTTGAATGTCTTAAAATATTAAAGAACTTCATCCGTGCTCAATATTCTGGGAGAAAAAGATGAATACAATATCAAACAAAAAAATAATAGCTGATATCTTCATCCAATGAAATAAATGTAAAATGTTAGTAAACTACATTTTTAATGAGATGTCTTCAATTGTCTTGAAATTTTTCTTATGTAAAATTTATTTTTACTTTATTCTTTTTGAGCACTTTAGAATTGTTTTTTGTTTAAATTTACTTAAAAAATTCCATTTCTGAATTTTGTATTTTAACTTAAATACATTATGAAACAATTTGCTTCTTTAAAAAAAATATCCAGTTCCTATGTATGTAATTATTTTGTACTTTCATCAATGTTTACTGTCATTCAAATTATTTTAAATAAAATTTTGTTTTTAAAAAATATGTCTTGTTTATTTAAAAAAAAAGTAATATTTTTCTGGTACCAAGAATTATTAGGGAATTATTTTGTAGTCTGATTATTGAATTATTAATCATTATTTCTTTTAGCCTTGATTAATTTCATTAATTTATTTCTCTTTAGAAACCCTAATTATTTTTTAATGAAATTTTGTTTGAAGAGGAGGGGGGGAAATCTTTTGTGTGTTTGAAAAAACATTTTATGGGTATGTTGTTGGGGTTGACATAACAAGGAAATTAGTTGTAAGTTATTTAGTTTGACTTATGAAATTATTGATGTGGTCCAATTTTTTTCATATTTATTCCTAATAGGAATCATTATAAAAATAAGCCATATTTTTTTAGATAACAATACACAAATATATTTCAAAACAAGTTATTCCTAGTGTATGCATCAGCATTTAACTTTTGATTTTTAATTTTTTTAGAGTTTTTGGCCACACTACCTGAAACACCTATTAGAAATGCAGAAGAAATTCAGATCCTTCTAAATCGAATTGAAGAGGTATTTTTATCTTTCTTTACTGTCATGCATGAATAAATTAACAAACTTCTCAAATGCAGTGTGCAATAATTTTTTTTTCTGCGTGGATTTTATTTAGAATTCTTCTGCCTTTTAAATTTTTATGTGGGCCTGATCAAAGTTAAGCAAATTGAAACATAGTTGATTTTTTCCTTTAAAATTTTTGAAAGTTAATGAAAATGCTTTCAAAAAGTAAACTCAAGGAATTGATGTGAATGTCGCAGTGCAGGCTAAAGATTTAATCACTTTGTGAACTATTAAAGTTGAAAGTTTCTCTTTTTTTCCTGTTTACTTTTGCAATAAGAGTAACAATTAGACTGAAATAGACCCCCCTTTCTCTTTATTTTCCCCAGCAAAAGAGTGATTAATTGAATAAATAATTCTTGAACTTTTATATAAATAATCAAGTGACATTGTTTATTTGCTAGACCCAATAAAATGATGTACATGAAGACCGCAAGCTCTAGTTCTATATGTTGAATTACTTAGTTCCAGTCCGTTCCCTGAATTCTTTTTTTCACTTTATTAATATTTGTTTTTTTTTTAAATCTTATTTTACTACTTAGAAACTTTTGAATTGCAATACTGTTTTAATGTAACAAAGCTGTCAACTTCTAGGGGGGAAATTATTTTTTACAGTTAATTTTTAAAATTTGTATTTATAATATAAAATATTCTATATCTAAAAAAGATCACCTATATTTTTACTATGTACCAAACAATATTTTGAGTTAAAATTATATATTTTTTAAAGATACCTTAAAAACAGGCCTGATTAAATTTTTGTTTTTTAGTAGTTTTATGGAATTTAGTAATAAATATTCAATCGTTAAAATTTTTTATTAATTCTTATGTGATACAAAAAAATTAATGAATTCAAATAAAAAAAATCACATGGCCTTTTAAGTATATATTATACAAACTATGTTATTTAAAAAAAAAATAAGAATACTATGAAATAAAGGCATTCCATTAGTAAATTTATAATTCAGATATATTTGGTGCTTATAAAAATGTAACTAATTTATTTTAAAAAATCATTGAGACAAAGGAAACCTGGCATTTTTGTATTTTCAGAACATACTTTATGAATTACGGCTACACAGTACCCTTTTGCAAAAAAATTATTTTGGAGACAGTAACAGAGAGTAAAAATAATTTGTTTTATATTCAGATTATATTATTAAGCAGATTCTGAAAATAAAAAGTCAGTTTGTCCAGACATAATTTTTAAAGTTATTTTCAATGCTCAATTTTAAATTTTTTTTAGTCATTTTAAGTAATTTATGTTTCTTGGATTATTGCAAATAAAAGTTGGTATGGATTTGAAAATCTGTTCCCTTGTTGATTTTAATTATTTTTCTAGCTAAACCTGCGGAAAAGACGAAATTTTTAAAAAATATTTACTTCAACATTTTTGTAAAAAAATAACTAAAGATCTCAGACCTAAATCAATACTAACTTTTATAGAGCATACGTTTGGAAGTACGTGCAAAAAATTTCAAGATTCTATCTTGAACAGAAAAAAAGCCTTAGGCCTTGGAAAACACATGTTCAAAATTAAAAATCTAAGAAAAAATTCTTTGAAAGTTTGTAAGGGCATAAAACAAAAACTTATAATACTCGTAAAGCTCTTACTTTTTAATATGTTGTTACCTAATATGTTTTCTACATTAAAACACTACTTTAATTAAATAGGACTGAAAAAAGTTTTTCTAATTTAAAATCATTTTTTGCATAACATTGATAACAGTTGTTACGATGACAGGTTATTTAGTTTAACCTTAACCTAATATTTTCACAAAAGCTTTGAAACACAAAGCATTTATGTACACAATAATAATGCTACTAACTTAAGCTAAAAATCACCAGGTTTGTATATAAAATATTTAATTTTTTTTTTCAGTTTTAAATTTTGGGTAGTTAAGCAAGCTTTAGTATTTGTTGAATGAATTTAAAATAGTATAATATAGTACTACAGTGTGTTTACTATAATGGAGTTTGGAACTTGATGGAAATATTCAGTTTTATCTGCAGTACTTGTATTTTTAGAATGCTTGTATTTGGAAGTCTAATTGCAGTATCAACTGAGGGCGTTTTTAGATTTATCATTTTCAGTAGTATTCCATCCCTTTGAAATATTGTTTCTTATAGCAACCTGACAGTGTTTGGGCCCTGGCATTTTCTCAACTGGAAAAAATTGATAAAGCTTCTAAGTTATATAAACTATTTTTTAAAACAAAAATTGGCCTTGAAATCAATCTTAAGTAATTATGAGAACTCAAAACATAATCAAGCAGAAATGATTTTAGTAATAAAAATTGAAATTAATAACCATTTCACACTGAAATTCATTGTACTCTAAAATATTTGTCATTACTTCTATTTGAGAGTGGGAAAATGCTTTTTAAAATAAAACCAAAACAAACCCTAAGCTCAGAAAACTTCAAATATTTGAAAAACTAATCTGTTATGAAATCTGAAAATTGGTGGCAAGCTGCTCAGTCATATAAACCACAAGAAAATGCAAAACAAAAAAAGAAAAAATTTTTTTGGTTTATTTAAGATTTGTAAGGTACTGTGTGTGTGTGTATAACAGAACCTCTTTGTAATGAACTCCCAGAAAATCTTGAACTTGGTGCCTCCCTAATGATATAACATCCAATTTCTGAAACAATAAATTTCCAATCAGAAAAAATTATTGATTTTGGAGTTAGTGTGAGATAGTATCAAAATATTTATTATTATTTTTTAAATACATTTACATCTTTAACTTATATTGTATAAAAAAAATTAAGAGTTTTGCTAAATCTTTGTATGCCTCCCTTGGCATTTAAGTGTACCTTGTCAAGGAATCACTCCTTTCATTTTGGAAACTGCTGCTTTATAGTATCTTCTTTAAATTAACCTAATTTACATAGATAGTTTTGAATTGTAACTCATAACATTCAATGGAATCTTTAACTCTAAATGGTGACTACTTCTGCAAATTATATGATAATTATTCTAAATAACTGAAGCATTACTTGTCGTGTATTTGTTGCAGGTTCTCTTTTCAAAATCAGTCTTAATTTTTCATTCTTAAATATTTATTATAACGACATTCTATGACAAACAACACACAAAGCAGTTAAATAAAAATTAAAAATTACTATTTTGTGGGTAAGCACACTCACCGATTTCAGGGTTCCGTTATCGACCAAGTTTGTTTACAGACTGACTTGAATTACCCATCAGTTAAGGAAGGTTCACACCTATTTCCCTTTAGGGATTACTGAGAAGCAAATCGCCACATTACTGGTTATTCTAAATGTGATTTAATTAATGTATATTAGGGTTAGCGGCACTGACTGCAGTGCTGTTGGACCTGTGTTTGAATCCTGGAGAAGGCATAAATGTTTGTAAATGTATTGACCCTGTGCAACATAGGGGCACTTTCTAAATATTTGTAGAGCTGCAAGTCCAAAGGTTGATGGAAGGAGAAGAGAAGTGGGAGGTCCCTGATCATCTCCAGGGTATTCTTCCTCGAAATTAGGGTGGAACCAAGACAAATCATACTGTCACCTGGGTGCTCAAAGCTGCATCTAACAATATACATAAAACTAGCTCCTTGCTGCAATGAATTTTGTGGATCTCAATCTTACACCATTAATCAGGTGGCATCAGAAACAACAACAAACTTCTAAAATTTAACCAATTTAGTCTCTTGCTTTTAATCATAGTAATTAATTCGAAGATTTTTATGTTTAGGTGCATGTTAAAAAATTTTAATATTATTTACCTCTGAATAAAAAAAAAGAACACAAATTTTATTATTTTTAAGCAGCATTTTTAAGAGTTATTATAGGGGGAGGGGATGGGCTTTTAAAATATTTAAATAGGATAATTTTTATTATTCTAGTTGGTACCGAGTATTCAAGTAGAATTAGATCAAATAATATTGAATATGAATTATTTGTTGTTGTTAAACTTCCTGATGAGTTGTGTGAATAAGGCCAAAATTGTTTTTCTCCACTTACCTTTATTTATATTTATTTGTTAAAAGGAGAAACATGTTTAGATTGCATTGTTTTCTCATCTAGACTGAGTAATTAATCTATGAAAACTTGTGATTGTAATCATATTGAATTATATTATGCACATAATTCTCCTGTGTTTTGATTAAATGATTTTGGTTATTCTCTGAAGTAGATTTTTAAAAAATCTATGAATGCTAAACAATAGTTGGGCAACTTGGTTTGGCTCGCAGGTCATATTGTGGAAATTGAGGATTCCGGAGGGCTGCACCCTTTTAAAATGATTGCATTCATTATAAAAAATTATGAATATAAGTTAAATAATGGCAGAGTTTAATTCAATTTATTTGCCGTGCTAATTGTTATCATCTACAACTGCATACACATTAAATTTAAGAATCAATTTAAAGAGATAAATGTACCCTATCATACTTTTCTGAATTTTTTTTAAGTCAGGAATAAGATTGCTTTTTTTAATTTTCATGGTGGGCTGCAAGTTTATGTCCTCTTATTGTACTTGCATCTATATTTACTCTCGTTGATCTTCATACAAGAAAAACTTGTGCTCACTCCCAAATATTTATTTATCAAATGCCTGGCCATCGACTATCGGGTCATTACGCAGTGCTCCCAAATGTATGTTGACTAAAATATAACGAACAGTTTCCCTGCAAATTTTTTCACACGGGAATTTTTCGACTGACAAAGATTTGCAAAATTCAATGTCATTGCATAAAATATTTCCTTCACACTGGAATCAGTCTTCAAGTCAATAAGTTCAAGCTGTAGCTCCTCGGGTGCTGTATCAATATCAGTAGTAATGGAATAGCAGAGCAAACTGAATTTAGGTTTAATTTACTTAAAATCTGGGGATCTTGTGACCTTGTCTTTTAAACCATGTGGATGATCTCTTTGTAGAAACACTTTGAGGTACTTTGTTTTCCAACTAGTAAAAAATAAATTGCTAATTTTTGATAGTGGACGTGAAAGAAATCTTGATTCAAAGCAGATTTTCTGACATACTTGGCAAGCCCCATAAAAACTCTTTGCGGGCCGCTAGTTGCCTACCCCTGCAATATGCTTATTCCATATACTAGTTACCCCTCCCCTCCCCCTTTTTTTGTCCTTTTAATTACTTGAACCATCAACTTGTTAAAAGACTACTACATTTACTTGAATTGAACACAATGTAACAGGATAAAGTTTTCAAATGGTTAATTTTTAACAACTCTGTTATTAATGTTTTATTTAGAATTTAAAAATATTAATGAATTATGTTTAGAAGTAACTAGTAATATTTATTGCGACAAAGCAGTGATGTCAAATTACAGTTTTTCCATGTTTATAAAAAACATTGAAATATTGAACTGATAAAAAGGTGTTCTCCCGATTCTAAAAAATTAAAATTTAAATTGCTTTTCTATTTATTAATGAAAAAAAGAGTGACAGATTATAAGGAAATTATATTTTGGAGAATCATTTTTTAAAGTGAATATCGTATTTTCTAAGAATGTAACCTGACAAACAAATTAACTTTTTCAGCAATTGATGTTTTGAAATATTTTTCATAAAATTATATAAGGAATTAGAATTTAAACAGATTTTTCTATTTAAAATATTGTAAAATTTTATAGGGCAACTTTAAATTAAATTAAAAAAATATTTAAAATAGGAATTTTGAGAAAAAAACAATACTTCTATTAGCAGGTTGATTTTAACAAAAGCTACATTTGCAACATACAGTGATTTCAAGGTGCATTTTTTTTTATTTGTTACACTGAAGCACAATTTTTAGGAGCACAATATGTGAAATTTGTTTTGAGTTTAATGCATTAGGTTATTCAATGATAATAAACATGTCACCTTCTTCATATGTGTATATTTAAGTAATTGCATTATTCTATAAATGTTCCTTGGGATCAATTTTAATGTACTGTTTGAAAACTTAGATCAAATATGTTTTTTGATACATGTTGCACTATTAAATCTTTTTTTTAAATACATTTCTTATAAAGCCATATGTGGATTGAGATAATTATAATATAAAAATTAGATAATTTGTTACTGTTACTACATATTAAAAAATAAGAAAAAATATTCTAAAAATAAGTTCACACAGTCTCAAATATTTTAAATAACCACTATTTGTAATATTCATAGTCTTTAAACCATGTTTTTCCAGTCTGAAGTGGTAGAGGGAAAAACATATTGCAAGTAAGTATTTTTCCTTATCTTTTGGGATGAGCACATGTGTTCATGGCAATTGTCTGTATATATCATCAGGATAATTTTAGAGCTGAGTCTTTTATTTATGATTTTTTTTAGTATTTTAAGTTTAATTCCTTCAACTTCATTTTATTCTGAAGGAACAACAAGAGTTCTCCATCTCAAAAGAATTCTTAATTTTTTTTAAAAAAATTCTTTTAATGCTCGTAATACCTTAGTATGCTGTTAATTTTCTGGGATATTTATAAATGGCCCAATATTAGGACTTTCTGTAAAAGTCTAAAAATCATGTGTATCAATGTATCATGCTAATCTGATTAAGGGGATTGATTGCTGGTGGCTTTATCTGCTACATGATGTGTGTGAGATTGAGTTGTAATTTTGAGTCTTGAGACCACTAAGGCCCCATCATGTAGAAGATGCAATGCATCTAAATGCTGAGGCGGAAAATCCTCATATTAGCAAGGTGTGGAAGTTAGAAGAGGGGTGTCATTCTCATCTCCTGACTGTGATTCTAAGCTAAGAAGTCCATTTTCAAAAAAATCGTATTGCTTTTAAGTGTGGTTTTAACCCTTTCTCGATGGGTATGTCATATATGCACCAGTCTTAAACCCTCTTATCAGATGGCAGGCCATTCAGTAGATTTTCCCACCAGGATGGCCAATCCTGTAAAACCAGTACGAAATGCAATTTACCAGTGCATCGCCTAGCTGTCGGTGACATTTGGGAGGATGCATGTGTGACACACTACAATGCTTTCCATTAATCAGTACATCTTTGTGGAAAGGTTAATGAACAATGAATGAGAAACTGCAGTTTTTGGGACATGTGTGTTCATTCTACATAAAATATTCTTAAAGTAACTTTTATTTCCTAAACTTATAAGTTTTAATATACATGCCAATTTCCCATTTTTTTTTCATTTATTACCATATTTATGTATATCTATTACAATATATAGTGATCAGGATTTGATATTCTATAAGGTCGCACATTTCTTGTATTTCGATTAAAATTATTCTCTTTGAAGATATATTTATTATTGAAACAAGATTTTACTTTAAAATTAAGAATAAAATTGGCAAACCATAATTCTTTTTTTAAGGTAAGTAAATCCTTATGTATATATGTACATTAACTCTAAAATTTTTCATACTTTAAAGAAGTACTGTATTTTCCTGTATATATTCGCAGCAAATTTTATGGCAAAAAAACGCAAATATATAATGCTGATAATGTTGTTTCAGATAAAAAAATATACAATATAATTAAAAATATAAGAAATAAATTGCGCATAAAATTTTTAAAAAAAACATTTATCTATCAAAAGAAAAAAGAAAATTCTAGAATGTTTGATTAATTCATCAATGTTAAGCATTAATGTTTTCTTACTTCGGTATCCTTCTCTATAACTTAAAATCTGCTGTGTAATTTACACATTTTTGCTTCAACATGAGTGTGGATGAACTTGAATATTTTCAGGACGAAACAGCTCAGGTCAAGACAGAATGTGAAATGGCACTAATGAGTAGCAACTGTAATATCTTCTTGAGGAACCAAATTCATTCTTGAATGTGATTGGAAAAAATTGATTGTAACTAAAGTACATCAGCCGAGTCCCGAAAGCTTTCAGCGCCCTCTGTGATTTATTTTATTAAACATAAACTATATCTTTTTAAAAATTTTACTGTAAGCCTTTCAGATGGAGAATGTTTTTTTCACATTATCTGCAGTGGCGTATTATATGCACAGCAAAATTTGAAGCTTTTTTAACACATAATCTGCTGATTATATACAGGAAAATACGGTAATGTTTAGAAATGAATTTGTCTGCTAATAAAGTTCTGATTCCCTAAGAATCTTACCAAGATGATACAGGGGAATGTAACCCTTAAGTCAAACTGTATTCTTTCTCCTTTAGAACAAAAAAAAACTACTGATCTGTTCCAGTTCAGTTAGGATTTAAAAGGTTAATAATAAAACTTAGTAAATGTACTGAGGAGGCTACGTCATGAAGCAGCTGTGGATTAAATGCATTTGTTTTCAGTTGAGTGCTTTCTCTTGTTAGTTGAGAGAGAAATAATCAGTTCTATAATAAACTAGATTCTGCAGCTTTCAGATAATTTTCTAGGCATATGAGCTCTTTATAAAAATTACTTCAAGATAGATTAAAACAATTTTTACCTAATTGATTTTTAATCTTGGATGATTTTGTAGATATACTGCTGAAATAAGCAGTTTTTGCTAATCAAAAATGTAATATATTTTTATTGTAATGTTTGTTTAATTGCTTTATTTATTTTTTTAATTTTAGATTGTATTTGATAAACCATCTGGTATGTTCACTAATGGCATAATGGTAGAGTATGAGCACAAATTTAATGAGTTATTACCTGAAAATTGGCTAGATATATTACAAACAAGTTCTAATTTGGATATGGATCCTATTGCTGTGTAAGTATGATGGAAACTTACTCAACATAAATTCAAATCATAAAATCAATTTTAAAATAGTCTTTGGATGATCTTCTTATTCAAAATATTTATTCTTATTAAATTAACTTAAATAAATATTTTATGTAATGCTAAGAAAGTTGCCCTTGTGATCCAAAGACCCATGAGGGTTTCAACCTTTAACTACTTAAGGTTTTTTTTTCTAATATGGCCTTTAAATATAATTTTTTAAATGGAGGTTGCAGAGATGTTGAAGAACAAGAATTGGGTAATCTTGAACGAGAACCCATCCTGGGTTCCTGGAAAAGCTGCTGTAGCTCATTTTAGACATTTGATAAGGCATGACTGTTTGAAATCTCATCTCTACAGAATTGGTATCGCCAACTCACCGAACGGTACTCTGTGCGATTCTGGTCAGCTTATGACCACTGAACATTTGATTGTGTGCCCTGCACTAATTAGTTTTAATTCAATTGTCAAAAAATATTGGAGAGCATGTGCACTCATGGCATAGGTGTTATTGTAGTGTGTGGCATTTGTAAAATAAAAAGATGCAATACAACTTATAGATTATCTTGCAGTCTTATACTTTGATTAGACTATCTTCAAATGTTTAGTTTCCTTTAGATTGGAATGATGTTATAATGGGTTATTGATTGTTCTTATAAAAAATTTTATTGAATTACTTTGTGCACTAAATCTCAAAAATTACTGAAAAGTATACTACTACCCTTATTCTTGTGTGCAAGAATGATGTGTCCATGAAAGATGTCTTACTTGTGTAGCCATTAGAACACATATGAAGTTTTTATTTACTTATTTATTTGCCACTGAGGATAAAGTGTATTTTCTGAAAAGCATCTGTGCATAATGTACCTAAAATTTCTTGTACTAGATTCAGGTATAAGGTTCCTTAGTGAGCTTCTTCGCTGTTATCTGTTGGCTGGTGTGCTTTTACTGCCAAATAACAATCCAATTGTGACGAGTAGCTTAGCTGTTTCTCTTGATGATACCTATTGCTTGGAAATGTTATCATAACTTGCATACCACTAATGCTATGCATTATAAGTGACTTTCACTGCAGTCTCAAATCTGTTCATGACTATCCATCTCTGAACATTAAATGATCCTTCAAAAATTAATTTACATTGAAATGGATTTTCTTTCAACACAAAATGCCAATGTTCACTTGTTATTTTAATAAACATCATAGTAAAAAACTGGTGTAAAACTTAAAATGAAAAGAAAGGCCTAAGCTTAAAATCTCCATTTTTCAAAATTATAATACTAATTTTATTTCTTTGATTTTAGTTACTTGTGTAGATGTAACCATGTTTATCATTTAATCAAAACTTTATGAATTAACATTTGTTTGAAATAGATAATTTTTTCATTAAATTTTATGAAAATAGATGAAATTTATTTCACAATGAAAACATGACTTTTAACTTAAAATATTGCCTTCTTCAAATTAATGTTTATTATTGAAGCAAATATAGAAACAGAAAAGATTATCAAAAGGTATTTGACTTTTTTATTCATGATTAAGATGAATGAAAAATTATATTTAGTTTTTGTATGCCACAGCTATTGCATTAAAATTTTTTATATATATATACATTTGAAATTGTTATAAAGAGTAACACTTTATAAAATTTTTCAATTCATTTTTAGTTCTTTTGGTAAAGTACCTGATGGAATAAACTTCATTGTGAGGCCATCAAAACTTTTCTCATCAGGAAGCACAACACCTTCTGAAGCTTCAGTGAGTTTTCTTGTGTCAGACATTTATGTATTAAATATTTCCAATTTGAAGGGATTTATCTTATCAGATAAAATTTATTTTTAATTTCTTAACATTGACTTTTGATTTGACCATGAAAAACTGAAGATAAATGATTTGTTAGAATTGTAGCTTTTTTTCTTACACTAACCGTAAAACTTCAATTTTCTCCTTTAGAATAAAATGAATTCTGAACAATCAGAATTGGAATGTGAAGATTTTTCGTCAAAAAACAATTTTAATCATACTCATCCTCCAGTTCCTAAATTAGTGATTCCTGATGGTAATGAATGGTCAGTGTTCATTACAAATACTTCTAATTTTGTAACTGCTCGTCTGATTGATTTTGATGTAAGTATGGCTTTGATAATTATTTTTCAAAATTTTGTAGAATTTTTTAAAGCAGTTACAATATCAGTATTATTGTGTTTTTGTGTTAATATTGTGCAAACAAATTTTTTTATCAAAATAATTCCAATGTGTATTAGATAGCAATTTCATTGAAAAGCAGTATAGTAGTCGGGGTCCATGATCACTATAGCATGAATTACAGTATTATAACTGATCCTTCATGCCGTATAATCATACAACATGGCCGCTGTCAATTTTCTGCATCATGAAAATCAACAACGGCCATGTCATATGATTATAGGCATGAAAAAAATCCCTTGAGCGCCTATGTGGCTTGGGTGCTCTCAGCAAAATTAAAATCCTAAATACAGTTTTGCATCGCCAGAGCTCAGGTGTTTCCCTCTGGGGAGGAAACAGGGAGTCAAAAATACTTGCAGCAATTGGTATTGCCTATATGGTGCCGCACTAAAAAGTGATACCAACTCCTGGAGAAAGGTCTTAAACACCGATGCACAGCCCCATTAGAAAAGAAGACTAATCCTCTACAAATAATTATTTTTTACTTACTTGTATTTTATTCCTTCCTATTCTCATGCATGGTATACTTCTTTTTGCTATGCCGTAATCCCTGTTCCTGAAGATTCTCGTAATGCTGCAGTTGAGTGCTGTGAAGATCTAGCTGCGTTATATGTATTTGGACTGAATATTAAAAAAAGTTTCTTCAAAATTATAAATTAAAACTTTTTTTGTATGTGAGTATTTTTGTCCCCCTATCCCCTTTAAAGCTATATTTTGTAAATTTTTTTAAACTTTTTGGCTCAAAGTTACCATAGCCAGTTCATAGTGTTTGAAATTTGTAAATTTATTTTGAAATTTCTCCCTTTAAAAATTCATGCTTCTGCAAAAGTATTTATATAGTTCAGCAACCATTACATGACCCCCTTCACCAGGAGATGATGAAAACACCACTAATGCTAGGGTGATTGCTGAACAGTGTAATTAATTGTGTTATAATAATTTTTGGTGCCTGTATTGGGAAAAAAAGTTCTAGTAAAATAAAGGAATATAAGGAGCCTGAAATTTCTCATTTATTTAAGAGAGAATGTTTAGCATGTTTCTCATGATCAAACTTCTCTCTATCTGGGAATAAGGTATTATTTAAGTTAGTCCATGCAGCTAGTATAATATGTTTGTATGTATATATATATATGCTCATTTATATATATTAACATAACATAACAAATTTCTATAAGTCGAACTAAAATCAAAATCAATAAGCAAAAAAAATAGTAAGACAGTATGAAACAAAGCAGCATTACCACAATGTTGCATTAGCAAAGCAAACTCTTAGACTCTGAGCTAAGCCTGGAGGGTTAAGCACTTCGTTTTAACATGCCAACTCTTTCCTCCTTTATTTGCCCATATTCCTGTGGTTAAATAAAATATAGTTTGGTATAATATTAATCTTTTTAAATTTTAATTTCTAAAAACTGAAATCTTTGATTCTAGAATATAAAAAAATATTTACTTATTTAGGAAAATGTATTAAATGTAAAAGTATTTAAAAAAAAGAGTAATCTACTGCACTATAAACAACCAAAATGATGGAAATCGCTATATTTATACATAAAGAATTTGTAATTAGAATTTGTTTCTCTCAAATCAATCATTGTTCATATTAGTTATTTTATGGTTGTATTTAATGTTGCTAGGATTTTTGAAAATAATTTTCTAAATTAACACTTTTTTAAGGAATTATCATGAAAACTAATAGTTTATTCTAAGTATTCATTATGTGCAGCTTATTTTACATGTGTACTTTTCATGTAATTTAAATTTTCAAAGGAATATAATTGTGTATTGAAAAGATTTTTTTTCTTGTAGGATGACTTTTTAAAAATGTCAAAAATGATGTCTGCATTTTATGATTCTCATACTTTGCCAGTGCAAGAAGTTTCTGAAAAACATTTGTATGCAGTTGTTGGGGATCGTGTTGATGGGGAGCTAGTAATGCACAGAGTTTTAGCCAATGAAATACTTGATAATGATATGGTGAGTTCATGTTATGTGATCATCAAATATACTTGACAAATATTTTCCTGTATAAAATTAGTAAGTACCTTTGGTGATTATTTTTTTAATATTTTTTATTTTTGATATTCATATACCAGGAAATATGTTTAATGTGAAAATGTTTAAGATGAATTATTGGTTAACACAAAATAATACAACAGTCCCACCTAATTACTATGTATTTTCATGCACTTTTTTCTCTAAACGAAAATTGCTTAACACAGAAAGATTTCCCATCTGGTAATGAAGAAAATATGAAAAACACCAGCTTTGCAGGTGAGATTTAAGAGGGGTGTGAAATGAAAGAGAGGTGGTTTCATGTGTTTCGTAGAAAGGAGGCTAACTTGTCTTTGAAATACCCTTGGAATAGCCTGTGACACAAGTCAATTTTATTTATCTAAGCTACTTTCACCATCCACCCCTACAAATGCCATGCTAAACCTCTCATCTGTTGGCTTTAAAATCTAGTGATGAGTACATCATAGTGTGAGGAAAAATCACTGAGTTTGGCTTGCGTTTTTTCTCTATTTTAGAAGAATTTTTTTTATGAGCACAATGCCAAAGAGCTCAGGGGGAAAGCAAACTGCCGCTTAAGGCTGTTTAGTCAAAAACAGAAGATGAAAATGGAAATCTAAAGATTTTAGTACTACTAAATTTTATATTAAATTAAGTTCTGAATATTTTTGTTTCATTGATTTTTATTAGATAATGCATATATACATATCTGTGTGAATAAAATGTACTCTAATAAGCTGAATTTTGTTGAATATATGTTTTTTCAATATCTTTTAACACAATTTTTTTAGCATGGGAAAATTATTTCCATTCCCCTCAGTTTCATGTTAAATGATTTTCACTGTATATTTTGAAATTGTATTTTAATATTAATATGTCTGAAATAAGTCAAAAATCTTTGATTTTTTTCCTGTCTTTCCCTTTTGCAGGTTCAGGGCTATTATGTAGATGAAGGTGTATTTATTGGAATGAAAAAATCTGATCTACAAGAATTGTCTGAGGAATTTTTAACAGTACCTTATCAAGTAAGTTTTAATTATTTTTATGATCTGCATGTTATTGAATTAAAGAAAAAAATTTAGCTTTGCATTATATTTTTATTTTTTGCATTAAGATAATCATTTGTATTAATAAGAAAAAATTTCATGTTATAATTATTCTTTTTATTCATCATTTTTGTGTTTTAATCCTTATATTTTGTTTTGGTACATCTAACAAAAATAATCTAACAAATAGCTACTGTATTTATTTGAATCTTTGCCACACTTTTTTTTTTCAATGTTAATGGAAATTGTGTGCAACTCTTAGATTCGAAGGATGAAACATTCGTTGGTTAGGGGGATGATTGTGTACTAATAGTACATTTATAGGTTCATGTATGTATTTGAAACTTTTTAATATTGTTAAAAAATTAATTCTTCACTTCTTATTAATTCATTTAAAACTTTTTTAATTTGTGAATGTTGAAGAATTAATAAATCATTTTATAATATATATTTTATTTTTTCACAAAACACTGTTGAGAATTTGGGTTGCTACTCAGAATCAATAGTGGCCTAAATTCAAATAAATATAGTAATTTATTATGTATTTTTTTTTCCTAAAGCAGGTTATAAATTAATATTGTAACCATTGTTCCTAGGCAATTCACTTAACTTTGGATGGTTGTGAGGACTATGAACTTTTTATCACACAAGAACATTTGGAACCTTTATTATATAGAACATTTATTGCTGTGGTCAAAAGGTATCGCTTTCTTCACTTGTTTGAATTTTTTAGAATTTTTAATTAAATTATCTTTAGTACAGTTTTTAAATCAGTTATGCTCTAATGCATAGATTCTCAATGTGGGCGATAATGCTCCGTTGTGAGCATTTGAGGTTTTCAGGGGGGAGTAAAAGATCCAGAGAAAATTAGGGTTATTGAGATGGCACGGAGGGGCTTGGAAAGATTAAACAAATATAGTCTAAAATAGACTATAAAAAACTAGCTGATTATGTACTAACAAAAGTAAACTTTAATACTGTTTATCTTATGTTGATTGTATGTATTCAAATAATTTCTATCACGAGTATGAAAATTCACACATCTCGGTAGTTAGGGAAGTAAGTGGATGAAAAACTTAAAAATTACATTACATTCAGACCTACAGTAAAGTGAATGATATAGTAAATTTTAATTTCTGTAGTATACGTGTTGTCTGTGAGCAGTAGGAAAAGTGTTTCATCCACTGCATTTCATTACATATATTATCCAGAAACATAATTAAATATTTTAACCAGGAATTAACGTGTGATTCTTTAAAGACTCAAACTGTCAATTTATATTTATTCCACTCTTTTAAATAAAGAAGAAATTCAGTAGCATTTTAATTCCAACACTATCCTAGCTATGACTAAAATATATAATATTACACAGTTAAATATATTTGTGGCAATAGCTATTTCAGATTCGCAAGTAAAAAAATTGGTGTTTTAGAAAAAAATTAAATTAAAAAATATATTTTATTGGTAACAGAATATTTTTTAAAACTTAACTCTTGTTTTCACTATGTATTATGCACACTCTTGTTTCTGTAGAGTGGGGAGGGGCGGTACCGAAATATTCACTAGAAAAGGGGGGCACCAGTTTAAAAAAGGTTGAGAACCTATGCTCTAACGCAAAGTATATTATTTCCTGATATTGCAGAATTGTTCTCATTTTTCGGCAAGGCTTTATTTTTATGCAGTTTAATTGTGTATGTTTCTTTGTGGCAAGAAATACAGTTCCTAATAATGTATTAAGAATATTTGTAAAAATTTCTGAATTAGGTAATAATTTAAGGTCAGTGACATAACGAAGAATATTAAGGCCCCCTGAGATGCGGGGGTGTACATTATGCCACTGTTTAAGGTGTTTTTAAATGTTTTGCAAAATTTTAATGCATTATTTGTTTTAAAGAAGTTCTGGGACATTTCTTTTGAAAATTCTGTGTATTTCTATGGTTTAATTTGTCATAATTAATGTCCTTGAGTATTAGTTGAGTTTTTGTTTTATATTATTGTATGAGGTCAAATGTAAAATTTACACTAAGCATTTGCAAATATTTTGCTTTTGTCCTTTTATTATTTTGTTTTCTTATTTATCATATTTTAAGAAATCGTATAAATACTTTTTCATTAGATGTTGTTCTCATCCGGATGATACTTTGCCAGACGATCCAGGAATTCATCGTGTTATTTATTCAGTCTCCTTATATGATACCAGTGACAGTGAAAATGATATTTGCATTAATGATAATATTAAAGGAACTGTAAAAACATCTCTCATATGTAGATTACCTAAGGTAAGATCATAACTTTTTTAAATTATTCTGCACTTTATTTTGAATAAATTTTTATGCTGATGGATATTTAAGAGTAGTACGAGGTGACACAAAAAATGAGACTGGTTCAATAAATCATTGTACTTGCAGAATACGTTCTCTGTGACATCACTTTCAAGTAATTCCTTTCAGCATTCACACACTTCTGCATTTGGTGCTGCCATTGCTGGTAACAAATCAGGAATGAGGTTTTTAGAAGCCCTTCAGGAGATTCTCCATTTTTGCTTGAACTTCAACTGAAGTAAAATAGGTTTCTTTTAAACAAGATTTAACTGTAGGAAATAAAAAAAATTGCATGGGGCCAAATCAGATGAATAAGAAGGATGTCGTATCACAGTAATACTTTAGCTGGTCAGAAACTGCTTTGCTGCAGATAGTGCCATGTGAGCAGGTGCAACAACCATCCATCACTCCCCCAATTCAGACCTTTTTCCCCCTAATTTTTTCATGAAATCTTTTTTCATGAAATCTTTTTAGTACATCAATGTAATAGTGTTGATTAACTGTCGTGTCCAATGATGTGAGTGGGAACCCACTCATAACATGAATTTTGGCAATGTTTCAGTCTATAGTCGCTGACATTGGGCGCCCAGCACATTCATCATCTTCCACTTTGTCCCTTCCCCCTAAAAACCATTTATGCCATTCAAGCACAAGACAGTTTCATTTCGATAAGCCTCGATTATTTTTGAAATGTTTTTGTGGCTAATTTCTTGCTTCACAAGAAACTTGATGTTGATTCAACATTTTTCCAGCAGAATGCAGTTACATGTGTTCATTCAATGACTGACTGCCTACTGGTGTGATCAATAAGAAGGAAACTGGCCAGATGGATAGAGGAGGTGCATTGGATGATGTCACCAAAACAGTTGTTGCCAACTCCACTCTTTTCTAGCAACACACTAGTCTCATTTTTTGTGTGTGTGTCACACCTATGCAGTTTTTTATACAATCATCTTTAAAAAAAAAGGATCTGTTTCATTAAAAGTATTCAAGAATTTCTAAAATGGAAGATGTATCTTTAAGTAAATTTTGTGGTGGAGTTCAAATTAATATTGAATGCATTTAAAAAAATTTGTATATGAAGCATTTCGTATCTGATTTGTTAATATAGGTTGGCGTATCTTCAAGAGGATATCTTACTCATGTTACAGAAACTGGGGAAATTTTTCTAAGATTTCTCCACCCTGAAAACAGTTGGCTTGAAATTGAGCTTGAAAAATATTCATCAATATTTGAAGTGAGTCTTTATCTTATTTTTAAATTGTTCTTTTTATTAAAATTATTTATGGCATATTATGTTTGGTATGTCATTTTTAATTGTTAATTTTTAAATTTAAAATAGTGTTGGATATCTAATTAATCTGTATTTCTTCAACCAATAGTAATCAATAATTTCCACCAATCTGTGAATGATCTTAAAAATCAAAAGAATATCTTCTTTCACATAGCTGTAGTCATGGATTCTAAGAAATGAGAGATTTAATTTTGTGAGCTTAGCAAAACTCGACTTCCAATTTATTTTTCTATATATCGTAAAAATAAAAAATAAAAAGGTTTCTTGTATTGAAAATTAATACTCCATACTATTATTACTGCCAAATTTCATTTATTTCACAAATTAACATGCCAACTAGAGTCCAAGACTCACCTAGTTATAAATAATTTTTTCATGGAATACTGTTAAATTAAACAAAACTGAACGAGCACTTCCTTGTTGCCACAGCGTACAAAATAATATACTTTTTCAATATCGTTCAGTTCACGGTGACAAAAAATTAAACAATGATAAATAAATTCACGTGAACAAAATAATAAATTTAAATAATTGTTTTGCTTTTAACATAAACTGAAATTTATAAAGTGGATCTCACATCCTCCCACCTTGAGATGTGGAAGTCCCACAGCTCAACAACTATATTAGAGATCCAGCCTTTTGGGAATTTTAACAGTCCGTCCTAGTCTTGTCTTGTTTTGAACAACTGCATAGTCGATGGAGTTGTCGTCAGAACACTTAGGAATAGCATTCTTCATAGAGGCTATTTTTGTAGATAATGCATTTCTGTCAGGTGGAAAAGACGAATCATTAGAAGAGATCTCTAAAGGGAAGACGCGCTGAATTGGACGCAGAATTTCTCCGCGAGATCTTCTAAGTTTAATGAGTCGACACACACAGTCTTTCCCTGGCAGAATTTCTGTCACTTTCCCCAGTGGCCAGTCGATTCGATTGGCGTTGTCACTTTTTATGAGAACAATGTCCCCGGGAGTTATCATCGAAGTTCTAGTCTTTTCCGGCCTCCTTATCAAAGATCCACGATATTCGGACCTGAACCTCTTTCGAATGTCCTTCTGTAAAGCTAACCTGTATTTGACACGATGGTTGAGACTTTTATGATCTGCCGTATCACAGTCTGGAACACCAGAGTTTTTGATATCCTGAAGAAACATCGCAGGGGTAAGTGGAACAAATTCTGAATCTAATTCGTCGATGTAAGTCAAAGGGCGTGAGTTGATTACAGATTCACAATCACAAATAACTGTTGTCAACTCCTCAAATGCCAAACTTGCTCTTCCAAGTATTCTTCTCAAAAGACTTTTAAGAATACCAATTAGTCTCTCCCACCATCCACCCCACCATGGTGACGAAGGGGGGTTAAATTTCCACTTAATTGGACGAAGAGCATTGTCGCTACAAATGCGGCTCCAATCTAAATTTCTAAGCAAATTGGAAGCTCCGACAAAATTAGTGCCATTATCACAGTACATGGTTTCACATCGGCCTCTCCGAGCTATAAATCGCCGTAGAGCTAGCAAAAAGCTTTCGGTCGATAGCGATGAAACAAGCTCTAAGTGGACAGCTCTATATACGGCGCATGTAAAAATGCATACCCAAGCCTTCTTTCCATCTTTTAAAAATAAAGGTCCCGCCAGGTCAATTCCACAAATCTCAAACACGTTTGCCTGTCATATTCGATCTTCAGGCAAAGGAGCAGATACAACATCACAACATTTAGAAGAAAATCTTTTGCAAACGACACATTTTGAGATAACAGAACGCACTGTTTTTCTTCCTCTCAAAATCCAAAAATGTTCTCTCAAAATATTAAGCAAAATTTGAGTTCCAGCATGATTATTTTTGATATGGTGAGAAAATATTAGTCTTTCCACAACTTTATGATTGAACGGGAGAACAGCTGGTTCCCTAAAATCTTCTGTATCCTGACGGAAAATTATTTTCGTCTTGAGCCGTATTATTCCATCGGCATCCTTATACGCACTCAAAGTTTTTAGTTTTGCATCATGCTCATTCACAAAAGATTCCGACTGGACCAATTTTATCACTTGTTTCTCTGCTGCCCTGTATTCTTCAGCATCCAAACTTCCCTTTTTCCTTAGCTGAACATCGCATCTGCAGCTCTTTACAAATCTCAAAATCCATCCCACTAACTTCACAATGCTTTCATATTTTGAAAAGTGCTGATAAAACCAGCCTGCAGATGAATCTTGATTTACAGACACCAAAGCTAATATTGAGCTTTTCCTTTTCTCTTTTAGTATCTCATCTTCATCAAACTCATATTCATTGCATGGTCCTTCGTCTTCAAATAAAGTAAGCCATTTTGGCCCCTACCACCATCTAGTTTTCACTAAAATACTTGCTTTGCATCCTCGGGAGGGTAAATCAGCTGGATTTTCAAAGCCAGAAATATGACGCCAAGAAAAAGCTTGGCTAATATTCCGTATTTCTTGGACTCTGTTATTCACGAAAATAGACCAATTTTCATATTTAATGATCCAGGTAAGAACGGTAGTGGAATCACTCCAATAAAAACATCTAATATCCGTCCATCCAAGAGCATCCAACACAGATTTCGTTAATCTTGCTCCCACCAATGCAGCAAGAAGCTCTAATCTTGGAATTGTAGCAACTTTCAGAGGAGATATTCGTGATCTCGAGGCTAAAAAATGCACCTTTCCACATTCTCCCTCTTGTACAAGATACATAACTGCGGCATATGCAATATGCATCTCTACTTGCGTCACAAAAGGTATGAATGGAGAAGTTCTTCATATTTTCTGGATTAACGTTGATCCAGCGAGGAACGGTAACATTTTCCAATACTTTTAGTTCCCTAAACCATTGCAAAAATTCTTGTCGAAGGGATCCAGTGATTTCTTCGTCCCATTCCAACGATAATTTCCAGGTTTTTTGTAGCATAATTTTAGGACAAAGCATTACAGGAGATACAAATCCAAATGGATCAAACACTTTGTGAGTAACCGATAATATTGTGCGTTTAGTAATGTTGTCGACATTTACTTCTTTCAACCAGCTGATATTTAGCGAAAAACAGTCTTCAATTTTATTCCATTGAAGGCCTAACAGATCTGTTTTGAAGGATCTTCCATCCTCTGTTAGTGAAGATTCCCAATCCCGCAGAATGAAACCACCTTTTTTTAATAACTCATTAGAAACACTTATCACTCGCTTCAAATCTAATTCACTGTGGACGCTGGTTACAAGATTGTCCACGTAAAAACTCTTCAAAAGACAACTAGTTACAAAAGGATCAACATCAGTATTTTGCTCAAGATGATACTTCAATACAGCTCCTAGTAGAAAAGGACTGCTGTGAACGCCAAAAACTACTCTGGTATGCCGAAAAAACCTGTAGTCTTTGCAAGCCTTATTTGTCCACCATAGAAATCTCAAGAAGTCTCTGTCTTCTCTACAGAGGCTAATTTGCAAAAAGGCTTTCTTTATGTCTGCGATTACACCAATCTTCTTTTCTCGAAAACGCAGCAAAATATCAGGAATGAGCTCAATCAAGTTTGGACCACTATGTAAGGAGTCATTTAGTGACGGATGTCCTTTGAGTCGAGCAGATGCATCAAAAACCGGGCGAATAGGAGTTGTCTTACTAACTTTGATAACAAGTCTGTGAGGTAGATAATTAGCATGAAAATCTTTCTCTTCAATTGGTGCTTCTTCGATAATTCCTTCACGCAGCCATTCGGAAAATATGCCCTCATAACTATCGTACAAATTTTCCTGAAATAACTTCTTGGTTGTGGTGTCTAACCTTCTTTTAGCTTGCTCAAAATTATCAGGTAAAGGCACACAGTTATCTAACCAAGGCAAATGAACTTCATAGCGATTATCTTCATTGTACCTAACAGTTTGAAGAAAATTTTCAGTTGTCAAATCCTCTTGCTCTTTTTTAGACAGCTTTTCAATAGGATCCTTGATTCCAATAGAATCCAGTTTCCAGAAGTCCGAAATGTCAAACTCTTTAGCGAAAAGTGATGTCACTAACATGGCATTGCTTGTAGTAACTTGACTATCAGGAACTTTCCCTAACAGAGTCCACCCAAGCAAAGTTTCAATGGCTACTAATCCGCATGGTAAGACCCTACGCTGACCGATTAAAATCTTTCCAAAAAGATCAGCTCCTATAAGCACTTGTACAGGTTGTGGCTTTTCTCCCACATCACTTAATGTTATATCCCTTTCTTGAAGCTCTTTTAACCAAGGCCCGGAGTTCGCAGGTGATACATCATTACAAATAGCTACCTGATCCAAAGCTTCAAAGTTGCATGCAAAATTGTTCTTAATATTTTTCAACCTAATTCTGTAACATGTATGTACAAATTCTTTAGATTTAATCCCACCAAACAGTGAATGTACCAGAGTTTCTTTCTTTACAGGAACGTATCCCATTTCTTCGGCAAGACTCTTTAGAATATAAGACTTTTGCGAGCCGGTATCCAGAACAATTCGCACGATTTTTTCTTTTTTATCTGATATGAGCTTACACTTTAGAGTCTGTAAAAACACTTTAGGACCCACACTCAGGTTGGACATGTTGACCTCGTTGAAAACTTCAGCTTCTTCCGTCTTCTTGAAATCATTTTTCTTGACTCGTTTGTTTCGCACATCAAGGGAACACGTTTCTTCCTGCAAATTACACATCTAAAAAATGAACGACATTTTCGGACGGGGTGACCGGGAGCCAGACAGGCAAAAGAACAATTTTTTCCCCTCAAAATCCTTCGTTTTTCATCTAAACTCTTTTTTGTGCAGAAAAACAGTCTGCGCTGGGATGAGTTTTCTCGCAAAACACACACGACTTTTTGGTTTTATGAGTATGTGGATTGGTAAAAAGACCGGAGGCGGTGGGTGTTTTATTTTGTTTTACTCTTGGTTCAAATTTCTTATTTCTAAACCCAATATTGTCTTTATTTTTGTTTAAACCGAAACCTTGCATCGCCAAACAAATCCTTTCTTCTGATTCTACTTCAGATTTTAAGAATTTTAGTAAGCTACTAAGCCTTTCTTGTTGTTCGCCACTATGATTGAAATCAGGACCTCTTTGTCTTTGCCATGCTCTTAGTATATCTTCCGGTAAGCATGATTCAACCAAAGGATGAAGTAGAGCAGCGCTTTTATCCGTTGTTACGCCAAGTGTCTCTAATGCCCTAATCTGAGACTCCAAATGGTCATACAGCGTACATAAATTAACAGTCGAACTTTGCGAAGCGTTTTGTAAAACCAATTTTAAAAGCTCGCGGACATAGAATTCTATAAGTAAATCAGTTCGACCAAAACGCGATTTTAAAGATTCAACAGCTTTGGCGTAGTTGGCGCCGGTGGGTGGAAAACTTTCCACTACCTCCCGAGCGCGTGAGCCGCTAACGGTTGCTTGCACTAAATACTGAAATTTATTTTCTGGTGCTATATCAACATCATTATGAACATGTTCGAACTGGCTCCAAAAAGGTAACCAGTCCTTTAAATCTCCCGAAAAATGGCGTAATTCTAACTTAGGTAAGTGAAATTTCTTTTTTACACTACCTGACTCTGGAGTTTGATCATCTAGAGTATGTAAAACTGTCCGGGAGTTTAATCTCGCCAAATCCAACTCATGTTGTCTTTGTCGTTCTCTTTCTTCTTCTTGGCGCTTTCTCTCTTCTTCTTGGCTCTTTCTCTCTTCTTCTTGGCGCTTTATCTGCCTTTCAGAAACAGTTGTAGCTAGTACGGTTGAAACAAAGTCCGGATCATTTTTATATTCTTTACTGTTTAAAATTACATCTTTCAGTGTAGATATGGTAACCTTCAACGGTAAGTCCTCATTGATCTCTTGACACAAATAAATTAGGTCTTCTTTCTTGAAGCCTTTAACAGATGTAAACATATTGACACTTAATGATCCTGTCGCTGGACGCCAGGTATCGTAAAAATAAAAAAATAAAAAGGTTTCTTGTATTGAAAATTAATACTCCATACTATTATTACTGCCAAATTTCATTTATTTCACAAATTAACATGCCAACTAGAGTCCAAGACTCACCTAGTTATAAATAATTTTTTCATGGAATACTGTTAAATTAAACAAAACAGAACGAGCACTTCCTTGTTGCCACAGCGTACAAAATAATATACTTTTTCAATATCGTTCAGTTCACGGTGACAAAAAATTAAACAATGATAAATAAATTCACGTGAACAAAATAATAAATTTAAATAATTGTTTTGCTTTTAACATAATAAACTGAAATTTATAAAGTGGATCTCACACTATAAATTTTTAAAAAATGTTCTTTAAAAATCAAAAGATACTAGGAAATCATTTTTAAAATGCAACATGAGATACTCAAAATCATCTGTAGTATATTTAATTAAATTATTCCTCTCATCTATTTCACGCAGGCTTAAAAACACTTTGCCTGCTATTTTTTCAGATAATCTTATGTTGTTTAACTGGAAATGGAAATTTCAAATCTTTTTTTGAAAAATTCGATTTTATTTCTTATGTTTTAGTATAGAGAGTGAATTAGATGGTGGTCAAAGGCTGCTGCTTCGTTGTTCCAAATTGCATCAAGGAAAGATTAATTTTGAAATTAAAATAAATCAATATTGATTTTCCTACAGCATTTTGTGCTATGATGGAAAATATACTGGCTTTCATAGCATTTAGTAAATTCATTGTTTCTTTTTAAAAACATTTTTTTTAATTGTATTTTTTCTCAGAAAAAAATCTTTTCCATTTTTTAAATTCTATTATTTCTATGTATTATGTTTAATTGTTTTCTTATTGTGTAACAATTGTTACATTCCATAAATGCTTTTGCACCATATTTTGTCTAACTGTTTCTGGAAATTTATATATATGTGAAAAAATATACTATTCTATTCAACATATTTGTTTAACATTTTTAAATAAAGTTTTTGATGTAAATTAGAACACATAAAAATATATTCTTTATAATTATGTTCACAGACCTATATTTTTCATTAAAATAAAAGTTTTTGAAAATCTTTGATAAACATTTAATATAGACAAATTTTTTTACAGTTTTTTGCAATTACATGGTCTAAGAAAAGGCTTTTTTTTGCGCATGGCTGATATATTCTAACATGGTTTAGGATTTCTGATGTGAAAGGATGAAGATGAGATTCATCAAATAACTGCAATTTTAGTTTCTGAAAGCCATGTATCTTACCCTACCAGATGTTTTGATAATTATATGATTTCCATTATTTTTTGCAGTGATCAGTCAGAATCAGTAGCTGATGCAATATTGCATCATCTTACTCTGAGATGCATCAATGTTCAAAGTTGTGGTTAAAATGTTAGGTGGGTGAACTAAAAAAATTAACTATCTTGCAATATCTTGGAGGGTTCAAGACTATCATAAATTTTTTAAAAAATCCACCGAACAAAAATTAAATAGAAAATTATTACATGTATCATGTAAAAAAAGACAATATTTTATTAAGTTTCAATATTGAAAATAATTTAACAAGTTATATAGAATATTTCTAAAAGTATGATTTTTATTAATGAGTTAGAAAAAAGGTTTTATATTTTTATGCATAGTTCTGAAAAAGACAACTAGTCAAGAGTCTATAACTATGCTATTTCAAAATTCTGTCACGTTCAATGTATTTTTTTTACAAATAAAAATTTTTAACTAAAAACTGCCTTCAAACATTTAAACTATATGTTCACCATGACTGAAACAATTGTAGTTTTACAAAGTATCCTTAAGTAACAGCCTTCAAAATTGAATGAAAATTGTTATTTGACGATACTTTGTAAAACTACACTTGTTTCAGTGATGGTGAACATATGTATTAGTTTAAATGTTATGGCTAAGGATTCATCGAGAATAAAAGATTTGAGAAGTACTTGTTTAGTATTTGGATGAATCTTGTGAATATTTTTTAATTTATTTTTCTTTTGTTATCTTTTTTTTATGCATATAATTATTAGGTTGAGTCAAATGGATGAGTTGAAGTCCTACTGCAAAATATAAGTGGTTGAAATCAATATGTACTTTAATGAATTAAATAACTTGATGTGTTTTGTGTTTGATTTGAGGGTGAAAAATTACTGGAGTTGTAATACTGGTAATCGTAAGATATTATTATTGAAATAAAAAAAATGTGATGTGATTGAATAATTAGTTTTATATATGTTTGTTAATACCCCCCTATTTATTATTTCCAATTCAGCAACTTAACCTTCCTGCAGTTATGCTTTTCATATCTGTATTAATGGTTTTCTCCATATTGTTCAGATCTAATATTTTTATAATTATTTTAATTAAAATCCTCTAGTACTCTATCTCTTAATTTGGATATAATATAAGATATGTCCCTTTATATATATATTGATATTTTTTTTGTAATTCTTTTAAAATTGTTAATTAGTACTTGATAATCATAATTTTTATATGTATACATTTATTTTATAGGAAGCATGCCTGGAAAGTACTACTTTAATGCCTGGAAAAGTATATGCAGCCAAGTTTCATGATGGGAAATGGTATCGAGCAGTAATTTCCACAAATACTAGTGTTCCTATTCCAGAAATGGTATTAGTTTTACCTTAAATAATTCACTTTTAATTACTATAGTAAAAAAAAGTTATTTTATGAAATGGCATTTTTTTTCCAGTCAATTCAAGTAGAATATTTTAGGTCAAATTATAAGGCCTAGAAGATTATTTTTAAAAGCATTTGTACAAAATTAAAAATTATGCGCTAATGTGAGAATATTGGGACATAAATATATATGAAGATTGAAAGCTGTAAAATAAATTTACACAACTGTTTTTACATTTATGAACATAATGTTTTAGGTTATTCAGTTATGTTTAATTCATGGGCTTAGTTTAAAAAGCAATATAATTCTAAAATTATTTTTAAAGTTATTAGAAAATGTATTAATCTTAATCATGAAATCAAAAATGGATCACAGTAATGATTTGTGCATAAGGTGTACCTTTTTTTTATTTCTTGTATTCTGAAATTGTTAAATAAAATAAAAATTATTTAACATAATTTTTTTTTTTGAAGTTAATATGAAGTTTATGCATAGAAAGATCGTGATCTTCTTATCAAAGATTTAAAATATTATAGGAAATTAAACTAAAAAATATTTGAAGTGTTATTAAGGTTATTTGTGTGCTGTACTATTGTAACCATGGTATCTTTTAAGATAACTCACCAAATTAGTTACCTTGATTTTTTGTACATGTTGTAGGTACTAAATTGGCAACCATGTGCTTCATTTCATATTTTCTGCTTGTCACCATTCGTTGATACGGCAAGCTTGAATACTAAAATGCAAATCTGCGATTTACTGAATTCTTAAATAATAAAATATGAAAGTTAATAATAATATAATTTTTGTATCAATTATTATTTATCACATAGTATTTTTCAACTACATGCTCCATATTCCTGTCCACATATTCAATATTTGGAATGTTACTGTTTTATTTAAAAGTTATCTTTGACAGAATATAGGGGAAATGTTAAAGTGTAGAAATCATTTTTATACAGAAGTAATAAAAATATCAATAGTGGTAGCCTTTGTTGGGCAAACATTTTTAGGAGTGGCTAAAGTATTTTTTTGTCTTAAAAGGCAATTAAGACTGAAAAAATAGCGGCATGTTTTGAAAATTTTATTAGAGTAATTCACTGAATGAAGCCATAATCACATTTCTAAAGAGGTTCAAACTGAGATACATTGATTCTGAAAGATTTATGTCAGCTTGTTTCTAATGAAATTAAGTTTTTGAAATTTGTCTGCATAAAATATCTTTTCAAGTGTACATAAGATAAAGCAAACAAAGCATTCAATATCTGGGCTTGATGTATCAGATTTGAGGTAGACAGAATATATAAGAATAATTTTGGGACATTGTGGAAAAATTGTTTTAGTTTTTAATATTCACTTCATTTAAACTGCAATTTTTTTAATGTTCTTAATTGCAATTTTTTTAAAAAATCCTTTAAATTAATAATGTCCTTAATTGATTTTTTTAAAAGCTGAAATTTTAAATTTCCTAAGTGTTTACAAATCTGTAAACAACAGATCTATTTGTCAATATGTCAGATTTTTCTAGGATAAGAAACTGTGGCAAGTGGGATATAACATCCTGGTGGACAGATTCTAGTTTATCTACCATTGTAGTAAACCATCAAATATATATACCGTAAAATCCGGTGTATAGAGCGCATCTATACTTTCAAGTTGCATTTTTACACTTTTAGATATAGTTGCATATAACGCACAGCCTCTTTTTTACAAAGAAACCTAAAATATATGAATGTAATGCTCTTATGTTTTGAAGTCATTTATTAGAGGTATTAGAAAAAAATGGTATGTTTCTAGAACTGCAGCCCCCTTTATGTTCATAAGGATTGTCATTTCTTTTTAATAAGTATTTTGATCTATGTGAAAATCTAATTTTTTTCTTATGCTTATCTTTTTTATTTTTTAAGCTCTCATTTCTATACCCATCATACAATGAACCCGTAAATTTTGATCTTATTTTTTTGTGTTAAAAGTGCAGGTTATATGCCAGATTTTATGGCACATCGCTAAAAAGGATGGTACATATGTTAGAATGCAATTACTGCTTAGAGAGTTTATAAAAATTCTATTCTTATATTATCTTGACATATTTATAATGTCAATTATTTATTGCCCTCAGTTTTGTTTGTTTGGTTTTCCCCATTGATCTGTGCTACTTATTTGCCAGGTTGAAGTAATATTCATTGATTATGGACATCCTAGTGTTGTTAGAAAATCAGAGATATGCGAAATGGAACCACACAGTGAATTTTTAGCTAATCTTGGAAATCAGGTATTTTGTTTATTGATTGTGTATGTGTAACATTTGCATTGTTTGATAATAATGTAGTGAGAATTTTTAAATATATGTATTAATATTTCTTTTATTTTAAAACTGAAATATCTTCCAGCTGAATCATAATTTTATTCTCAAGTTAAACTTTTTTTACCAGTAAATTATTTAGTATGTATGATTGATATCAAAAGTCTGTATTCTTTTAAGAAAAGAAATGTTACTAGTTTTTATTTAGCCATACTCCTAGATTATAAATGTTTATTAATATACCATATTTTCCTGTATATAATCTATAGATTATGTGTTTGAAAAGTTTCAAATTTCCTTGTGCTTATTATATGGATAATATAATAAAAAAATATTCTCCATCAGAAATGCATACAATATAATTTTGAAAGAAATACCATTTATGTTTTATTAAATAAATAACAGATGGCGCTAAAAACTTTTTCGACTTGGCCAACGTGTTTCAGCTACAATCAGTTTTGTCCAATTACGTTCAAGAACGAATTCGGTTCCATGAAGATATTACAGTTGCTAGTCACTGGCGTCATTTCACATTTTGTCTTGACATGAGCTGTTTCATCCTGAAAATATTAAAGTTCTTATTTTGTCATGTTGAAGCGGAAGCATATAAATTACACGGCTGATTTTGAACTAAACGTTATAGAAAAAGCTACCAAAGTAAGAAATCTGGAAATTGCAAGATTGTTTAATGCTGACGAATCAAATATTCAATTGGGGAGGTGAAAAAAAACAAGGCTTAATTTTCAAAAATTTTACACAAAGCTTTTTAATTAGGGATTCGATGAAGCACATCCCAGTGGGAATGTTAAAAATGCCCTGAAGTCCGCATCTACAAGTAATACTTGCAGGATTGACAGAAAAATTACAGCTGTTAGACTTCGGAATTAACAGATATTAAAATAAAAAGTTTAGAAATTATGGAGATGTCCGATGGAAAAGAGAATTCGACAAAAAAAATTTTTTTCTGTACAATTTATTACTTATAATTTTAATTATATTGTGTATTTTTTTTATCCGACACTACATTATCAACAGTATATATTTTGGATTATTTTCGGTAAAAATTGCTGCAGATTATATGGCACTATAAATTATGCAACTTTTTTTTTGCACTCGAAAAAATGGCTTTGTAGATAATATGCCACTGCAGATTATATACAGGAAAATGCAGTATATATTTTGTGAGGGGACTTCTGTGGTACTCTTGGAACAGTTTTTTTTTTTCAATTTATGTATTTAAAAATTGTTTTAATATGTATAGTGTTTTTATTCAACAAAATGATTTCAAATGAAATGATTCAAATTATTTTGCATATATTGTTGATATAATTTTAAAAGTTCTTCTGTAATTTTTTTTGAAAGTTTCAAAATCTTTTACCTGTATTTATTAAAACTTAAGTGTAGAAAATTTTTGTAATATTTTCAAAGTTATTTTAAACAACTTTAAGGATTGATTAATATACAATATTTGGTTCAGTTTTACAGTAGTAAAAAAAAATGGTGATATGCTAAAATTTGCAATTAAATTTTTTAATAAAAAAAAAAAAATGCTCATTTTATAAAAAAAATTTAATTTTGAATTTCTTACATATATATGTTCTATGTTATATACAGAAAAAATGAAAGTGATCGGTAAATATTTGTGGAAGAAGTAGCTTTTTAAAAGCATTGATTGATATATCAAAAAAATACAAATTGAGAAAAACTGTCTAAAAATTGTTATATGTGCCAATTAACCTAAAAAGAGCTATATGTTTGTCTCAGATTTATAATTTCTTTTTCATCTTTTCAATAATGATCACCTTTTTTTTTTCAGATTATTGATTTCACTTCAATCAATCTTAGAGTATTAAGAAAAACGATGAAAAATATATAAACAATGAATAAAAAATAAAACCATTTTCAAACTTCATTTCATGTTGTCAAAAAATATTATATTCATATGAAAATGTCAAAATAAGAGCACAAATTGTGAAATTAATATTAGCTATCGTTTTTTTAATAATGTTATTTTTTTAGTAGCTTCTAAATTATTTTCATTGTCTTTGAAATGTGAAACACTACTATTATGATTTCAAAAACGTTTTATTTTATTTTAATTTTCTTTTAATTTAAAAAACATGAAATAACTGACCTGTAAAAAGGTCCTTCTAATCAAGTTCAAAAACTCGTTTATTTACATTTTTTTGTTAACTTCTTCCAACTTCTAATTCTCATACAAGAGTAGTGTTTCTCAATCTTTTTTTTACAATGCCCCAATAAGCCTTTAAAAGAATACGATGTCCTTCTATGGTCGCTGTTGATCGCTTTTCAAATAGTTTTATACCAAATAATATATATATATAAAATATCGCTAACATAGAGCGAATGGCCCTTTCAGACACGTACCAATTCTTTGTTCGTACATACTGCTGGGTAAACAAATGTACACACCTTATAATTTAAATAGCGCCATCTAGTGGCATACATGAACCCTAACAGTCGCCAAAAGCCCTTGTGTAGCTGAACAGTGCGACGTTAATACTCACTCACTACGTCCTTCTATGTTTATGTGTGTGTGTGTGAAACTTAAATGATAAATGAAACTAAAGTAAAAAAATCACTATAAAACAGAAAACTGAAATAAAAATTTAGTGAGATCCTTGCGCTTGATGTTTGTTTCAGACAGAATTAATGTCGAGCTTCAATTTAGTTAACTTTAGTCACAAATCTATCTCCCCAGCCTCTTTCTTTTTTGGCACTGAATCCACATTCAGATAAATATGAAGAGAGAAATGGTAACGATAGTTCTCTTGCATTTTTGGTTGCATTTTGGATATTTCATTTCAGTTTCTTCACAAAGTGAGTTCAAAAGCTATGTTCTTACGGAGAAAAAGGCAGCATAACAGTGTATATAAATGTTTATTAAAGAATAAATAAAACTTTATTTTGTATTGTGGGCACCATTAATTTCCTATGCTCTTCCTCAGACATTCTAAAATTTTTAGAAAAATATATTTAAGTAGGGAAAGTATAAGTATAATCAATTAAGTGTTTTGCTTTCATTCAAAAAGTTTGAATTAATCAATAATTGACCCATTTAAAAATCGATATGTTTGTGATTTTTCAAAATCTTATTGTAAATTTTAAAAAAAGGAATAAAAAGTCCTTATTTTACTTTCGTTGAAACATTTTTATTTATGTTTAATATATATATATAATTGATAACTGCATGGTAGGACATTCTAATAAAGTATATTTTTTCAAAGTTAGGAACTCTGAATTTAACTTTTTTCAACAAACCCACATATACATTTATATGTAACATGCACAAAACATAGAATGGATTAACTTAAATTTAAGAAAATGTTCTACTTATATACAACTCCCTCAGAAAAAATACTTGCCTTTAATCTTATAAAAATATCACTAAAAATTAATAATCACTAAAATTAACACTAATAAAAATACAAAAAAATAGACTACAATATTTAAAATAATAAAAAATACATTATATTTCTCAGTCGAATAAAATTCTGTCTTTTAGATTTCTCAAAAAGAGACAGTTGGAAATATTTTTAGTAACATTTAAGTATTAGCATGTGCAATCTCATTTGGAAATATATTTATAATTATAAAACTTCTTTGAAATTCATCTCTCTTTAGATCAAAATAGAAGAAAACATTGAAATAACTCACATATTACTGACCTAATTCACAAACTTTAAATATTCTGGAAGAATTTCATAAAATTACCTAATAATATTACTAAACTTCTTGATGTATAAAAAATTGAGGAAAAAAACATCTAAAAACACATGTTATATTGACTTTACATGATGATTTAAAAAAATGAATTATGATTCAGAAAATAAAATAAAATTTAACAATAAACAAAACAAGTGAACCACAATTTTTTTTAATTCTGGGAAGAGTAATGAAGGTTGTGCAATATGTCTCGTTCTGGAAGTGGAAGCTCTTAAAACATTTTGCGTCAATGATATTAATTCGATTTAATCCAAGAATAAAATTTTATACTCTGTATAATGTTAACAATTACTATGGATACATATAAACAAAATAATTTCAGTAATATTTAGAATAGCCCAATTTTCTTTTAACTAAGTAAATTGAATTATTCCGTACCATTCAAAACAAATAGCGCGATTGTGTATGGAACGAATATTTTATCGTCCGTGAACAGATATTTAATGCTGTTATTACAATTTTTCTCATCACACAAATAAGGAATGAAAAATACTTTTTATAATTTGCTATATTTTTAATAAATAGATCATTTACAGTCTAAATGAGTCCTTTTTTTAATTGACCCCTTGTGGGACGTAGACGCCATGTTGAGAAACACTGTACTAGAGTAAGATATTCAATTGAGAGTTAATAATTCAAATGATATTACTGAATAAAAATTCAGTTTTAAGTCAATTTCTAGAATACCAAATCCCTTTAATTAGAATAGTAGTTTTAAAGCAATCTACTCTATAAATAAAATTTGCTTATATTTGAACAGTGTATTATGTTATGTTAAAGGGAAATATTATAGTAATATAATGATAAAAATGGCCTTAACTGAGCTTTGCGTTATTATATTCCATCTATATGGATTGTTGTTGTTTCAAATCCCCTTGGAAGCAGGAAAAACTACACCAAGTCCATTTGACCTTTCCGCATAAGAATGTCACCAAGCAGGTCTTGATCTCCAAACAGCTGTCCCAGGGAAATGTGCCAGCAATCCAGAAGATGAGAAGGAGAAGCTGGGAGAGAGCAGGGACAGGTAAAGAAAGACTTTACCCCCTGCTTAAAGGTCATACCATGCAGGTGACCACTTTTAAAGCACACCAAGGCTGTTTGAAGAGCTCTGGATCCCCTACACTGTATCTATATGGATTTCTGATAGGTTACGAGGAATAAATTGATTCATAAAAACAGTTGTTGCATTTAATAATTATTTTTTCTTTATCCTTTCGGGACGAAGAATGAAAACGTGTGCGTACCGCCGCGGCCGGAGGGTTTTGTGTAGTTAAGCCTAAATCGATGTAATTGGTATACAGATGTCTGACATATCATCATAAAATTTGCAATTAACAGAACAATCATAATATATTATTTGTCATTATCACTATTCTTAGATTCTAATTTAAAATCAATTTTACATCATTCTGATATTCCAAGTTCAGTTAAACATTTTCGCTGCTTTGACCTTGTAAAAGTAAAAAATAATAATTTTGTCTATTAGATCTAATTATCCATTAAAAACTACACTGAAAACCCAAACCAAATGCTCTAGTGAAAATAAATCTCTTATCTTCACTATAAACAAGAGCCACTTGTTCATTTGAAGAGCAGTCATACAGTATTTAATTCGGAAACATTCTCTTCCCTTATGTTTATAAAACAAAACCATGTGTTTGTGAGTAATAGTTTTCTTATTTCGAGAGGAAGGTCAGATCTACATGTATCTGAAAGCTAATGGGCATATAATGCCAAGTATTGCCAAAAGATTGAGCTTGAAAAACGTTCCGAATGCGTGGCTCAAATATGTGATGCTAGTCGTGAAGGGGTTAATGATGAACTTATTTTATTGAAAAATAGTTTACATCCATTATGATTGAAGTCTTGTTAAATGTATGGCATGTTTTTTCATTGGTTTATTTTAAAAATGAGAACTGTTGTCACAGCATAAACAATAATTTTTGCTCATACTATGAATTAAACATGCATATTATGTTTTTCTAGGCCGTAATGTGTGAGCTGTTCAATGCATTACCTTCTCCAGATATGAAATGGAATATTTCTGCAACCAATAAACTTATGGAATTGGCACCTTTTAATGAAGAGCTTATGGTTAGGGTATGCAATCTACAATAAGCATTTCATGTATTTTCATACTCAGTTTATTTTGTATGAATGTTAAATCGCATACTTTTTAATATGTTATAGAGTTTTTTTTAACTGTCCTTTAACTATTTTTTTAATTGTCAAATTTATATAGGTCATAACTGAGGGAGATCTTAATAGTTTAGCCAAAGTTAGTTTGCACAAAAGAATTTATACTAAAGAAGATTCTTTTATCATATCAATCAATGAAAACCTTGCTAACAGATTAGAGTTATTTAAGTAAGTATTTTTTTATTGTATCATTGTAATAAAAAATCATGTACTTAATCTGCTTTCTTGTAATTTTATGTTTTTATTTATAATAAAAATAATTCAGAAATATTTTTAAAAAATTTATGCATTTTTAAGTAATAAATTAATTTTGATAAGTAGATTTCTAATGATAGTAGTGTTATTTGATAGATGTGGCTGAAGTGGAAAAGTTAATCTTATATAAATAAGTTTCTATCACTAATTGTGTGTGTATGTTCTTAAATGACATAAAAGCTGTTTCTCTAATTTATAAAATAGAATTCTAAATATTTGTTGTTAAAATTACTGGTAAATTTAATGATAGTGCATCTAAATAAATTTTAGAATTAGTTAATACACTTTGCTTTCAAAATGTAGTTTAAATTTAAAAAGAATAAATTAATTTGTGTGTAAAATGTCTTTTTATTCTGTTTTTTAATGGTTATTATATTGTGTGTTGTTTGTTAGAAAATACTTTACGTAATTAAAGTATGAATTGCAGAATTTTTCATTTTCGTATAACCAAGCTAATAACATTATTATACTGCAAGTATGCATAAGATATATGCTTTCTGTGTAAAATTTCATTTCTTGTAAATCATTAATAATTATCTAACTTACATTTTTCTTTTCAATTACTAATTTTAATATACTCTGTTTAAAAAATTTAGAGATCAAAATCTGTCTACATCTGAATCTGTAGCTTCACCAAAGATACCCACACAATTAAACCTACCATATAATGCAGTTTCACATTCATCAAAAGATTCTTTATCTGGTTTTTCATCTAAAGTAACTAATGCGGTTCCTTCCGATGAAAGTATGATCAACTCAGTAAAAAAAATGAATGTGACTTCTCCTTCCAATGAGTAGGTAGAATTTGATTTTCGGAAAAATTTAGAATTGACTGTCATAAAATTATAATTTACAATAGCATTTCTAAAATAATTTATTAATTTGCTTATCCAGCTTTTGTGAATTATAAATCGTTTTAAAAATATCAATCTGAAAATACTAATATTAATCAAGGTATTCAAAATGTTATTTTTACTGTTTATTATGATTGAATTTAAAGCATAGTGCCTTTTTATTGGTCTAAATTATTATTCATTTTGATCTCTCTTCTTTAAAGAAATAAGATGGTACAAGATTAAAATATGGAACTGATTTAGATTCAAATGCAGAGTAATAATTTCTTTTCTGCATGTTTAGAAAATAAATTTAAGAAATATGTGCAATCTGTTTGATTCCATTCATTTTGTCATGCATTAATTTTCTATAATTTTTATTGTCAAAATGAAACTGGAGGGCGCATGTAAAAAGTTTTCATATTAACTACTTTTGGGAAATGTATTCATGAAAATTCATTTTAAAAATGAAAATAATATTTTGATTACATATAATAAATTTTAACTCGTCGTTTTTTCAAAAAAATAAAATTGTACTGTGTAAGTAAGTATTTTACTACATCAGAGAGTGTCAATCAATCTGAAGATAAAGATGTTATGATAATAAAATCTTGGGCTGGGCAAGGCCAACTCAGGTCTTCATCCCCTCAATAAATGAGTACCAAGCCTGCTTGGAAACTAAACACTGGGGGTTTGCATCAAACTGACCACTTGACTAGAACATCTGCTCATGCACCTCGGCGCCGAAGGTCACATTCATGAGGGCACAGTTGGCCAAGCCCTCATGAGCTGTTGCACCACTGAGTTTAGTTTAGTAATTATAATTATATGCTTATTTCTTATAATGCAGAATAAAGACATAAAAAATGATTGTGTTATTGATCAGGAATGGATAGTTGTTTTATTATTAATAACAATATATTAGCATGATTTTTAAATTACAAATCACCTGTCCATTCTAAAGCAATAAAAAAGAATCTGATTCTGTTAGATTTCTTTCAGATATGTGTATTTTACATTGTAAACCTTGTAAATGATTTTTCTGTTAAATTTATATAGTTTTTATTTTATCGCTATATTTTTAGCGGTATTGAATGGTTGATGACACCTGACAATGTCAAAAGTCCTGATGCTTATGAAGATGAATCTGCTCTTCCCCTTAGTCCTCCAGATGTCCCTGCTGAAGGAAAAGAATTTGGAGTATTTGTAACCATGGCTGCTACACCACATAATTTTGTGGTAATTTATATTACACATTATTAAAGTAATATTAACACATTATTAAATTACACATTTGCCTACACTTTTAAAGTAATTCCTAAGATTAATCTCATTTTAATTTAAAGTTCTCTGTTATCATTGCTTAATCTAGGAATTCTGAAAACTTAAGGTTAGTTTTAATTTTAAGATTTCTTTCCCTTTAGTTAATCTGTATTCTGATAAGGTCTCAATCAAGAAATTTCAATTATATATGTATATTAATTCTTTATTTCTCTTTAAATATTTCCATTGTGTATATCAATTTCAAAATATCTACACTATTAAAATTCGAAGGTAAACAAACGTATGTATGTATCTATCTATCTATCTATCTATCTATCTATGTGCGTCTATCTTCTCACGAACAGCACCACGCAGAAAGTCGCGGAAGGTACCAAAAGATCGGGAATTTTCCGGGAAGCCGTATTGCCTATTTATATTCCGATATTGTAATTAGTTTAAAAAGATATTAATTAAAAAACCTTAAAACGCCGAATTGTTTTACTCCTGCCGGTTGCTTACTTGGCCGAACTTCCCTTCCGTTTCGGCCGAGCGGTAATCTTACGTTTTCCACCATATTAAAATTGTCATCTGATTTTCGGTGTCAAAATTAGACAAAAAATAATTACAGAATCGGAAAGATCATTTATTTCGCCACAACACGGTGTAATTTTTTTTGTAAAATAACGATATTTTCTATTTTTTTCGAATTTTTTAAAATAGTGTTAAAACTGATGCGTTTTTATGAAAATTATTTCTAAATCGTTGGGTATGAATTACTTTTCGTGTTATTAAATCGATATTCTACACTAATTAACTTCAAGCCTTTCTCTTTTAGATCCATTCATTTAAAAAAATAAAATTCCCAAAACTTTTTTTTTTATAGAATTTTTAAAAAGTAGTCTTAATTTTTACTTCACATTGAATAACTTCGTCATTTATGAAGATAATCTCACAAAACCTTTTTTCCGTGTGTACAGTAATATTATCCGTAACATATACGAAGATTGAAAAAATTGCTTCAAAATTACGGATTAAAAAAAAAAAATTGTGATTTTCGTAAACTTATGTTTTTCTGAGAAATAAATTAAAAAGTAGTACTCTGTACATTTTTTATTTCAAAGTACGTTATTTTTGCAAATAGCTGGTGATGTTTGAGAGCATTAACGTAAAAATCACGCCCTTAAAATAAAGGTAATGATTTTTTAAAATAATTTAAAATACGCTATTTTACATTTAGCCAAACATTGGTTAACTGTCTGGTGGCGGAGTGCTGAGAGCTCCGCTACACTCAAGACTATAACTGCAGCACTGCCGTGCGCGGTCAATGCGAAGGATGATGTCCGCCTCGCAGAAACCCGCCGGTCGCCTTTTTTCATACTTGAAAATAATTAATAAGTTAGTTTTTTATAATATACTTTTTTTTCGCAGATACGTGTTTAAATAATTTTAACACAGAGTGGAATGAAAAACTATAAATTAAAATTAAAAAAATTAAATGTTTTTATCAAATAGTATTTTTTTTTTTTTTAATGTTTTTTTCAGTGAATGTTAGCATATAACTAGGTTTTCCCCCAAAAGTGGATTTTTAACACTTATATATGTTTAATCAAACATCCAAACGTTTCAAGAGCTATCTGTAGAATTTTTTTTATTAGTATTTAATGATAATGGATTTAAACTAATATATTTTTTTAAAATTAAAATGCATTCAATGCATTTCTGAGATTCATTTAAAATATTTATCAGTATCGAAATTTTTGTTCTCTTTCATAAAACTTATAGTTTACTTTAAAATAATGCGTAATTGCATGAAACTTTTTTCCCCGTGTCGAATATTTCAAAAAATTCTCACAATTTTACTTCAAGAATTAAAATAGTAGTGAAATTTTTAATTTGAAAAATTTATACTTCCTGTCTTTTTTTCAGCACACAACTATTTTTAAAAAGGCTACAGTTTCGTTTCCGGGAAAAAACTATTTTTCTTTAAAGAATTTTATAGAAAAAAAAACTTTTTTTTTTTTTTTTTTTTTTTACAAAACAATGCTGTTTTGCATATTTTATGATTTTTTTCTCTTCCCGTGTGTCGATTTCGCTTAAAAATTACGGATTTTAAAGATTTCTTTTTGTGATTTTCATAAAATAAAGTTTTTGCGAGAAATCATACAAGCATTATTTTTGTAACCTTTTTTCTTTAAAAATTATTGTTGTTTCCAATCAATATGTGAAAACTTGGAATTTTCAATTAAAAATTGAGCCCTCAAAAATAATGAAAACTTTAAAGACATTCTAAAGGCTTTGCGCATGCGCGAGAATCATTATTATTCCCCCCCCCCCCTCTGTTTAACGCTCATCGGCCAAGGTCAAACTTGCTGTTGCAATATTTGTTCCGTTATTGAAATGTGAGTGAGGGATTTTTAAAAAGTCGCACTGTTCACCTACTCCAGAGTTTTTTGGCGACGGACTTCGAAATTTTCAATTTAAAACTTTTAGAATCAGTGATTTTAAAAAAAAGCCAAAAACTTTTTTGAACAAATTTTAATAAAACACTCAAAATACTTAAATCAATCATTTAATAATTTCTTCTTTTAAAAAGGTAATTGCATGAAACTTTTTTCCTCCGAGTCGAATATTTCAAAAAAATCCTCACAATTTTACTCCAAGAATTAAAATATAGTGAAATTTTGTAATTTTAAAAATTTATACTTTCTGTCTGTTTTTCAGCATACAACTATTTTTGAAAAGACTACATTTTCGTTTCCGGGAAATAAAAAATTGCAACGAAAGAATTGGAAAGTGACTGGGTGATTTTAAAATTCACCCTGTTTGCCTATTCGAAAATTTTTGGTGACGGACCTCGAAATTTTCAACCATTCTCAAGTGACGAGAACGACACCTGAGCTTTCACCCATCTTTAATAATTACCACACCACACCAACGCAAGAACAAATTTCGAAAAAGGGAGTTTTTATGACATAGTTAAAGAATCACTCACATCGCGGCATACACACGCACACACACAAGTGCTATCGGCCTGAGGAAACACGAAATTTCCATGGGGATGAAGTTATTCACTCGGTAAAACGAAAGAATTGGAGAGTGAGTGGGTTATTTTTAAATTCGCACTGTTTGCCTATTCGAGGGTTTTTGGTGACGGACTTCGAAATTTTCAACCATGCTCAAGTGACGAGAACGACACCTGAGCTTTCACCCATCTTTAATAATTACCACACCACACCAACGCAAGAACAAATTTCAAAAAAGGGATTTTTTATGACCTAGTTAGAGAAATCACTCACATCGCGCGCATACACACACACACACAAGTGCTATCGGCCTGAAGGAAACACGAAATTTCCATGGGGATGAAATTATTCACTCAGGAAAGGAAAGAATTGGAAAGTGAGTGGGTGATTTTTAAATTCGAACTGTTTGCCTATTCAAGGGTTTTTGGTGACGGACCTTGAAATTTTCAACCATGCTCAAGTGACGAGGATGACACCTGAGCATTAACCCATCTTTTAGAATTACCACATCACACCAACGCAAGAACAAATTTCGAAAAAGGGAGTTTTTATGACATAGTTAAAGAAATCACTCACATCGCGCGCATACACACACACAAGTGCTATCGGCCTGAAGGAAACACGAAATTTCCATGGGGATGAAGTTATTCACTCGGTAAAACGAAAGAATTGGAGAGTGAGTGGGTGATTTTTAAATTCGCACTGTTTGCCTATTCGAGGGTTTTTGGTGACGGACTCGAAATTTTCAACCATGCTCAAGTGACGAGGACGACACATGAGCTTTCACCCACCTTTAATAATTACCACACCACACCAACGCAAGAACAAATTTCGAAAAAGGGAGTTTTTATGAGATTGTTAAAGAAATCACTCACATCGCACGCACGCACACACAAGTGCTATCGGCCTGAGGGAAACACGAAATTTCCATGAGGGTGAAGTTATTCAGTCGGTAAAAGCCCGTGCAACGCAGGCTAAGCGAGAGAAAAGAAATCAAAGTAATTTCGGAAAATAATATTGGAAGTGCTGAATTTGTGAAGTTGAGTGAATATTAACGTCCCACTGTTCAGCAACACGAGACCTTTTGGGGACGGTCCGCGTAATTTTGAACCATGGTCAAGTGACGCGGACGACACCTGAGCTGTAACCCCCTCTCATAACTACCACACCACACCAACGGGAGGACGTTTGAGCTCTCGACATAATTTATGTGCATTTAACCCCTACACGGCGGGTCTTCAGTGGTACTAGGATCGAGAATTTGCGAAGAGAAGGGAAAATGTTAAGCAACAAAGCCATGACATGCATTCACATCGTACGCGTAAAACCCCCAAAAAGTGTTGGCGTTAGAATAAAAGGAGGAAATTACCATGGGGATTAAGTTATACCCTCGGTATAAGCCCGTGCAAGCCGGGCCATGAAAGCTAGTCTTACACTATTAAAATTCGAAGGTAAACAAACGTATCTATGTATCTATCTATCTATTTGCGTCTATCTACTCACGAACAGCACCACGCAGAAAGTCGCGGAAGGTACCAAAAGATCGGGAATTTTCCTGGGAAGCCGTATTGCCTATTTATATTCCGATATTGTAATTAGTTAAAAAGATATTAATTAAGAACCTTAAAACGCCGAATTGTTTTACTCCTGCCGGTTGCTTACTTGGCGGAACTTCCCTTCCGTTTCGGCCGAGCGGTAATCTTACGTTTTCCACCATATTAAAATTGTCATCCGATTTTCGTTGTCGAAATTAGACAAAAAATAATTACAGAATCGGAAAGATCATTTATTTCGCCACGACACGGTGTAATTTTTTTTGTAAAATAACGATATTTTCTATTTTTTTCGAATTTTTTAAAATAGTGTTAAAACTGATAAGTTTTTATGAAAATTATTTCTAAATCGTTGGGTATGAATTACTTTTCGTGTTATTAAATCGATATTCTACACTAATTAACTTCAAGCCTTTCTCTTTTAGATCCATTCATTTAAAAAATAAAATTCCCAAAACTTTTTTTTTTATAGAATTTTTAAAAAGTAGTCTTAATTTTTACTTCACATTGAATAACTTCGTCATTTATGAAGGTAATCTCACAAAACCTTTTTTCCGTGTGTACAGTAATATTATCCGTAACATATACGAAGATTGAAAAAATTGCTTCAAAATTACGGATTTTAAAAAACATTTTGTGATTTTCGTAAACTTATGTTTTTTTCTGAAAAATAAATTAAAAAGTAGTAATTTGTACATTTTTTATTTCAAAGTACGTTATTTTTGCAAATAGTTGGTGATGTTTGAGAGCATTAACGTAAAAATTACGCCCTTAAAATAAAGGTAATGATTTTTTAAAATAATTTAAAATAGGCGATTTTACATTTCGCCAAACTTTGGTTAACTGTCTGGTGGCGGAGTGCTGAGAGCTCCCGCTACACTCAAGACTATAACTGCAGCACTGCCGTGCGCGGTCAATGTGAAGGATGATGTCCGCCTCGTAGAAACCGCCGGTCGTTTTTTTCATACTTGTCTTAAATTTTTTCTCCTACTGGACATTGCGTCGCCACACATCATTACACACACTCAGACCCCCATGGCAGCCTTTTTTGAGCCAATATCCTCATCACTACTACATCCAAATTGGAAGACACTCTCTCTTCCACCAGATTCCAATACCGAGCCGCCAAAGATCATCGCTTCGAAGCCCCGCCTACCGGCCTGATCGCCACTCATCCAATTGCTAAGCTCCATACTATCCAGCATGAAAATGCAACTTAACCAAGACCTATACAGAACTTTTTCTAGCCAGATAAGGGTCTGAGGGTTCCCAGAAACCCATGAACCCGAAATTATATCCGTATTTTTTTTTCCCTTGAAAAAGGTTTTTTTCTGATTTTTAATTTTTTTCCCTCGGAAATAGTCAGTTAAATAGACATAAATTCCTTAGGCAAAAAAAAACCTATGTTCATATTATATATTCTTTATTTTTAATTTTTTTTTAAATATCAAAAATCAATAAATTTTTTACAATACATTTAAATGTAATCCTGAATCGAAATTTTTCAATCGTTATGTGAATATCGTTATGTGACAATCGTGAATCTGGCTGCTCTGGCTTACCGCCATTTCTAAAATATTTTGGAATTTCTATGGTCAAAGAAAAAAAAGCTAACACATTTTTTAGCATTTCTTGGACAAAGAAAAAAAGATAAGTACTCTCTTTTGAAGTTTTAATTAATATTTTTACTTTGTTTGATTGTTTCTGTTTTACTTTAGTTGTCGATTTTCAAAGGAATTACTCAAACCTAACGTATTTATTTGTAGAGTATAGTGCAAAACTTTAAATTCATTTTGTATGTGTCTTTTTTAAAAGTTAAGCTGTTAAGTTTTAATTAATATTTTTACTTTGTTTGATTCTTTCTATTTTAATTTTGTTGTAGATTTTTAAAGTAATTCTTCAAACGTAACGTATTAATTTGCATAATATTAGATCAGTGATAAACTTTAAATTGTTTTTGTATATGTCTTTCTTAAAAGTAAAAATAGGTGCTTGAAACTTTATTTTGTAGTAATTTATTTAGCATGTTTTAATGTTGAAAATCATTGCATCGTATTAATTCAATTTGTAAATCAGGTCTAGCTCTAAAGTTTTAAATAGTTTTTTCCCCCCGCTTTGTTTTGATTGTTTTTCATCTGCAATGCCTAAACGGAAAAGAAGCATTACAGGTGATGCTGCCCGTAGAAGGCAGGAATTAGAGAAGGCAAAAGAAGAGCCACTGAAACTGAAGGAGAAAGAAGTCACCGATTGGCAGCCATGGCACAACGTGGACAGGAGAGAAGAGCGGAGGAAACTGAAGAACAGAGAAGTCACCGATTGGCTGCCATGGTACAACGTGACCAGGATAGAAGAGCGGAGGAATCGGAAGAACAGAGAAGTCACCGATTGGCTGCCATGGCACAACGTGACCAGGAGAGAAGAGCGGAGGAAACTGAAGAACAGAGAAGTCACCGATTGGCTGCCATGGTACAACGTGACCAGGATAGAAGAGCGGAGGAAACGGAAGAACAGAGAAGTCACCGACTGTCAACCATGGCACAGCATGCAAGAGGACGCCGTCTGAACGTCACTGAAGAACAAAACTTCCTTCAGATACAAACTTTTTATGCCGCAAGAACCTTTCTTTACCCGGTTGTTGAAGAGCATAACTGTGGAGAAATGGGCAATGTTTGTCTGAAATGTGGGGGTTTGTATTTTGGGGCAGAAAAGAATGTCAGAGGAGCTTACACCCATTGCTGCCATAATGGGAAGATAATTGAAGATGCTTCAACATATCCAGTAGAAATGAAAGGATTGATGGATGGTAGCCATGATTTATCTGAGCATTTCAAGAAAAACATAAGGTCGTACAACAGTGCTCTGTCCTTTGCTTCAATGGGCGCACAGATTGTACCACCTGCCGGTAGAGGAGCATATTGCTTCAGAATTCATGGTCAAATTTATCACAGGACTTCTCATTTACATCCAGCTCAAGCAGGAGAAGAAAAATTTGCTCAGTTATATGTTTTGGATTCTGAACTTGCTACTTGTCGACGAATGGAGCGTTGTCAAAATTCTGAATGCAATCTGGAACTTATGAGAAGATTTGATGAGATAATTATCAGAGTCAACCCTTTTGCTGCTGCGTACAAAATCATGTGGGAACTGGAGCAGCAGGTGATTCGTGAAGAAGGACATCAGGCGTCGGAAAACGTTACCATGTACATCAGTGATAAGAGACTTGATTCTGACCAGCACAGAGGAAGATATAATGCTCCCAAAACAAATGAGGTTGCAATGGTGTTTAAAAGCTCTGATGGCATTCCACCAAATAACCGGGATATCTGCATTTATCCCAAACAACGCCAACTGTTCAGGATTAATACTCTCAATCCTAACTGCGATCCAATGACTTACGTTTTATTTTTTCCATGTGGTGAGAAAGGTTTTCGCGTTCATCAAAGTTTTACCGAGTTACAGTTTTATGTGCACCGTTTATCAGTTAGGAAAGATATTTTCAATCCTATTTTGTATGGAGGTAAGCTTATGCAGCAGTATGTTGTGGATTCTTATGTTAAGGTTGAGGGTAACCGTTTGAATTTCATTCGTCACAATCAGAGAACACTGCGAGTTGAATCGTATTTGGGTCTTGCTGACCACGTGAATGCTCTGGCTACCGAAGCTGGCATGAAGGCAGGTGTTACCCTCATTCTGCCATCAAGTTTCATTGGAAGTCCTAGAGCAATGCAACAGAACTTTCAGGATGCCATGTCGGTTGTTAGAGATTTTCGTAAGCCCGACTTGTTTTTGACTTTCACTTGCAACCCAAAGTGGAAAGAGATCAAAGACAACCTTTTTCCTGGACAAAAGTCTCATGATCGTCCCGACTTAGTTGCCAGAATTTTCGACATCAAGAAGAAAGCACTTTTGCAAGATTTGAAAAAAAACGGTATTTTTGGTCGCATAGTTGCAGACATTCATGTCATAGAGTTTCAGAAGAGAGGACTACCGCATATGCATCTATTGCTCATATTAGCAGAAGAGGATAAAATAAGGGACCCGGAGAGCATCGATCGGTTAGTCTCAGCAGAACTGCCAGACAAGACAGTGGATCCTAGATTGCATGAAATATTCAAATCTACAATGATTCATGGACCTTGTGGTGTGTTGAACCCCAATGCTCCATGTATCGTTGATGGTGTTTGCACAAAGGGATACCCCAAGCAATTTAGAGAAACAACTGCTGAGAACATCAATGGTTATCCAATGTATAGGCGTCGTGACAACGCAAATCATATTGTGATAAATGGCAATGTTGTTGATAATAGGTGGATTGTGCCGTATAACCCATACCTCACCAAAAAATACAATGCCCTTATTAATGTGGAAATCTGCAGTTCGCTGAAGTCCGTCAAATATATCTTCAAGTACGTTTACAAGGGTCATGACTGTGCAAAGGTTGTCTTCGAGGACAATGGCCAGGGGCTAATTACATGGGATGAGATACAGACCTTTTTGAATGCAAGATATGTATCTGCGCCTGAAGCAATGTGGCGACTTCTAGAAAAGAAAATGCACGAGAAATCCCATGCAATCATTCGTTTGCCAGTGCATTTGCCAAACATGCAGCCGGTGTACTTCTTGGATGATGAAGAGCGTCAAGCACTGGAAAGAGCTGCTCAAAGGAATACCATGCTGACAGCTTGGTTTGAATTGAACAGAACGGATCCTGATGCCAACAGATACATATATGCTGACATTCCGAAGCATTTTGTTTGGAAGAACAATAAATGGGAGAGACGTGTACGATTGGGAGACCGAATTGTGTCAAGGTTATATTCTGTTAGTCCGAAAGACATTGAACGATTTCATCTACGGATGCTTCTGTTTCATGTTCCGGGAGCTAAGTCTTTTGAAGAGTTACGAACCTTTGAGGGTGTTGAAATGATTTCTTTCAAAGAGGCGTGTCGTGTTAGGAATTTGTTGGAAGATGATGGTGAGTGGAGAAATTGCTTGAGGGAGGCATGTAGCTTTCAAATGCCATCAAAGTTAAGGCAGTTGTTTACTTTTATTTGCGTTTTTTTGTAATCCAACATCACCTCTGGCACTTTGGGAAGAATTCAAATCTTATTTTGTCTGAAGATTTTGAGTTCCACACCTCAGTGCAGCAAAGTGTAGATCTTGCATTGCACAACATAGCCGATCAACTTCATGCTCACAACATGACCCTCATGAGCATTGGATTGCCAGAACCTGCCATTTCTCACGCATATGTCAATACAGATTTTTACAACATAGAAGAAGAAAGGCAAGAAGGTGAGAGACTAATGTCAATGTTGAATCCGGAACAGCGTACAATTTTCGATGCAGTTATTCTTGCAATCCAAGATGTTGACGAGGCTTCATCTAAGGCATTTTGTGTGAATGCTTTTGCTGGGTCCGGCAAAAGTTTTTTATTCAATGCCATAATTCATTCAGTAAGAGGATTGGGGGAAATTGTTGTTCCTGTTGCATGGACTGGAATTTCAGCTATAATTTTGGAAGGTGGCAGAACAGCGCATTCAAGATTCAAGTTACCGGTCCCCATTCTGGATAATTCATCATGTGGTGTTCGTCATAACACTGAAGAGGGGAAATTTCTTAAGGCGGCGAAGATTATTATCTGGGATGAGTGCACTATGACTCCTCATCATGCTTTGAGTGCAGTTGACAGGCTTTTCAGAGATCTGATGGACTTAGACGTACCGTTTGGAGGCAAGGTTTTTGTTCTTGGTGGTGACTGGCGACAGATTTTACCTGTTGCAGTACATGCTAATAGAACAGCAATTGTTGAGACTTGCTTGAAGAATTCACCTCTTTGGAGCTCATTCAAGCAATTTTCACTCTTTAGGAATATGAGAACTGAACCCCATGAACAGTATTTTGCAAGTTGGCTTCTGCATCTCGGCAATGGAACTTTGAAGAATGACTGCCAATTAGGAGAAGATATTGTGGAAATTCCCGAAGAATGTGTCGTGAAGGAGTCCATTGTTGATGAAATTTTTGGATCATCTGTTTTTGATATGGAAAATCTGTCGGGAAAGGCTATTTTATGCCCCAAGAATGAGGATTCTCTGAAAATCAACGAACAAGTTTTAGCAAGATTTCCAGGCCAGAATGTTACATATTTCAGCGCAGACAGCATTATTTCTGAAGATCAAGAAGAACAGAACAATTTCAACTGGATTTCATCAACGGAATAACTCCTTCTGGAATGCCCCCACACATACTTAATTTGAAAGTAGGAGCCGTGATTATGTTGCTCAGGAACTTAAATCCATCTACAGGACTGTGTAATGGAACGCGTTTGATTATTCGGAAACTCATGCCCAATGTAATAGATGCTGAAATTTTGACTGGGCATACAAAAGGCTCACGTGCCTTTATTCCGAGAATTACGCTTTATCCTTCTGACAGCAATCTACCTTTCCAACTTCAAAGGCGACAGTTTCCAGTTCGGCTTGGTTTTTCTATTACCATTAATAAATCTCAGGGACAGACTCTTCAAAAAGTAGGAATATATTTGCCCCAGCCAGTATTTTCTCATGGGATGTTGTATGTTGCCTTCTCAAGAGCTACATCCATGCATTACGTTCGCGTTTTGGTAAACTACACGAAGAAACAAGGGAAATTAAATGGTTCAAATAGAGTTTTTACAAAAAATGTTGTTTTCCGTGAAGTTTTACTTTAAGCTTTTGTGATACGTTAGAGTGTAAGATGCCCTTGATTCTCAAATGCATTAAGTTGTCGAATCTACAATGGTTCATGGACCTTGTGGTGTGTTTTACCCCAAGTTTCTGTGTATTGTTGATGGGTGGTACTTACTTTTTTGCTTTTTTTTATCTAACACAGTTTCTGTGTATTGTTGACGGATGACGTGGTGCATAAAATAGATTTTTGGTGTTCATTGGAAAGCATTTTGGATATGATGAGAGTATTCTTCAGTTGATTTTATAACACACATACATATCATATTAATAAAAATGTCACTTTTTCTTTATCAATGTTCTTTTAATTTCCGAAATTATAAATCATTAATATTTGCATGAAATTTTGTGGTTTGTTGAGCCCCAACTTTCCGTGTATCGTTGACGGTGTAATACATTATGAAAGCTATTTTAATTTCAAAATATTGGTTCCCTTGAAATTTAAACATGTAGGCATTAATAATGTAAGATAAGTGTATACATAGTCGACTATTAAAACAGTTTTTTATGTAAACACTTATTTTGCAGACTGTGGAGTGACATGTGCAGTTTTTTATGTAAACACTTATTTTGCATACTGTAGAGTGACATGTGAAACAGGGTCCTTGCCCCTCACTCTATTTTCTTAAAACTGCAATCAAAAAGTCAATTTCTTTTTTAAAGTGTCTGATGTGCTCTGATACCCTTAAAAATTTAAAAATGTAGGCAATAATGCAAGATAAGTGTATGCATAATCAACTATTAAAGCAGTTTTACATTAAAAAATGTAGGCATTAATAATGCAAGATAAATGTATACATAATCAACTATTAAAACAGTTTTTTATGTAATCTATTTCCTAAATTGCAATCAAAAAGTCAATTTCTTTTTTTAAAGTATATGATGTGCTCTCTCTGGTACCCTTAAAAATTTTAAAATATAGGCATTAATAATGCAAGATAAGTGTATACATAATCAACTACTAAAACAGTTTTTTATGTAAACACTTATTTTGCGTACTGTGGAGTGACACGTGGAACAGGGTCCTCGCCCCTCACTCTGGAAACTGTGCTTTAAATATAATATTCAATGCACAGGCTAATGGTTCCACACAATTTTTTTTCGAATAGAAAGGTAGTTATAAATGTTACAAAATGTTATTTCTAAAATTATAAATCATTAATAGTTGTATGAAATTTTTTGATGTGTTGAACCCATATTTCCCATGTAATGTTTACAGTGTAATTTACTTCAAGCATTCTTTAAAGTTACGAAAGTTATTTTAACTTCAAAATATTTTTTCCTTCGTTTTATGAAACATAATGTAATTTTGTAATACTTTTTTCATTTATGTATCACATATAAAAGTATTTCTTGCATGTGAAAAATATTTTACATGTATAAAATAATGAAAAAAATATAATTAACAAGTTTTTGAATTAAATACCTGCATATTATCTTTGAAAAACATAATAAAACTGATAATCTTTACTTTTTTTCTTTAAAAAAAAGGTAGTCTGAAATTTAAAAAGATAAATTTTTGATTCTGAAAAATATGCACAATTTCTTAAAACTGCAATTGCAAAAGTCAATTTCTTTTTTAAAATGTATCATGTGCTGGTACCCTTGAAAATTTAAAAATGTAGACATTATAATGCAAGATAAGTGTACACATAATTAACTATTAAAACAGTTCTTTATGTAAACACTTATTTTGTGTATTGTGGAGTGAAATGTGGAACAGGGTCCTCGCCCTCACTCTGGAAACTGTGCTTTAAATATAATATTTAATGCACAGGCTAATGGTTCCACACAATTTTTTTCCAATACAAAGGTAGTTTTAAATGTTACAAAAATTAAATAAAATGGATACTGTTATTATCAATTTCATTTATCATGTTTTTTTAACTGTTAGAAAAAGGTTATTCAGTTAAATAAGCATAATTTCAGTAGAAAGACTAATAGCAATGTTCATCAATTATATACTTCATTATTAATTGCCAGTCTATTTCCC